>PVKP010034308.1:0-24336 GCA_004027715.1 Plecturocebus donacophilus
ACCTTCCTTTAAGGCCTCAAAATCCTTCACTTCCAGGATCCAGAAGGGAAGGAGAGAATGGATGAGGCATATCTGCTTCATAACCACATCAACCTCGAAGTGATAAATCACATCTGCTCACATTCCACTACTGAGAACTAGTCATATGGTCAGAGGTAGATACAAGGGATTGCTGGGGAAGCAGGCAGCGTGGACAGCTGGACAATGTATCCCTCCATGGGACAGCACCTCCCAGCCATGAGTCTACACTGTAGAGGGAGAATATGCATCTCTGGTGGATGGCTAGCCATCTCTGCAACCCTGCTAGAGACTCTAAGACCTAAGATGAATCTGATGCACTCTGATGTATGTGAGACTCTCTAGCCAAACAAGACAGAAAGAATTAACACCTAACCAAATTCTTTCCATCTTTGCTAATTCACACCTTCTGAGAGTTAATTTAAAGAGCTAAAAAGAACCTGAAGAAAAAATGTGAAAGCATTTTGCTAGGATCCTTAAAAATGGGTACTGACTAGAACAGAAGACCATAGACAACAACTTGGCTTTCTGCCACAGGATGCCAAAAATAGGAGTGTAGACCTATTGCATACAACAGAGTAGCCCATTATCTAACAGTGTGAGTTCCCAGGCTCAGGATTAGACTTCACCTAAAGTGCAACATGACACTCCATTGCCTAGAGCCCCATTACTCCAAAGCATAGGGCTGTGCTCCCCAATCACTATGCCTACATAAGCAGATTAGTCACCATATTTTCTGTATTAAAGATGATCTGCTTTTTATTTACATCAAATGCTTTTGATATCCAGGAAGCTGAGAAATGACAGAATGTGTGCTTGAGCTGGCAGCGGGAGGTAACAGGGCGGAAGCATTATTTCTGTCAGCATTGCCATCTTGCCACTGGGCATTCTAGCAAAGAGCCGAGAGAGGAATTTAGAACAGCGGTCACCTTTGAGATCACCCTCATTCCGCTCACTGAAGCTTTAATTACAGATTCTGATCTGCTGGTTGGGGACTTTCGTATGAGACAGACCATGCAGCATTATCTTTGCACAAGAGTGAATATCAATTGTCATTATACAATCCTAGCATGACTAGGAAAATGAAATTCAGTTTATCAAGATGTTCCCTTAGACCCTGGATTCACATATCCATTGGAGGGGATTTCTATGACTCTTCCCTCTCATACTCCTCCATCCTCCAATTGCCTAGGCAGGGCTTTTACTCCACTCTGCTGAGGCAGGGGTAAAGTCTCCATTGCCATCTCTCTTTGTGTCTTTACTAGTTCCTTGCCAAAGTTAGGAGGGGACACTCGCTGAACTGAGAGTTTAGCATCTATAGAGGTATGTTTCTGGCCTCCTGTTTTCTATTTAATTATTTTTCTGATGTTGCTTCTGCTGTTTTTACCAGGGTGGGTAAATTGAAGCAGCAACATGGACCTTCTTCCACCTGCTCTGTGCTGTCCAACTCACAGACCAGTCAGAAGGGCACTGGCCCTCTTCTCTGTCTTGCTCCCTGTGAGGGTGAGTTCTGCCTTCTAGAAACAAGGCTGAAAGCTCATATCTCCCTGATATTAAAAATCTATTGGCAACTCTGTATGTAAAGAGGTTTATTATCCTCCAATTTTAGGCACATGAATTCAGGGTCTATTTTTGCTCCAATTCTCCCCCCTGGTAAGTCACGAGGTCTGAGCATGAGCAGATGTTAACAGATGGTTCCATTTTGACTTCAGACTAGGCTATTTTCTCCCATCCAGCTTTCCCAAAAAACCCTGTATTTGGAGAAGTTTATTAGTGTGTTTCCTCCCCATTAATAAAGACATACCCAAGACTGGGAAATTTATAAAGGAAAGAGGTTTAATTGCTACACAGTTCCACATGGCTGGGGAGGTCTCATAAACATGGTAGAAGGCAAACGGGGAGAAAGACATGTCTTATATGGCAGCAGGCAAGAGAGCATGTGCAGGGAAACTTCCATTTATAAAACCATCAGATGTCGTGAGACTTATTCACTACCAGGAGAACAGTGTGGGGAAAACTGCCCACATGACTTAATTATCTCCACCTGTCCCTGCCCTTGACATTATTATAATTTAAGGTCAGATTTGGGTGGGGACACAGCCAAACCATATCGAACCAATAGGGCATGATTTGTAAAGCCAACTTATTAATCACCATTGACTGCCTAGATCTGTTCTCTACCAGTTAGAACCAAGTGGGAAGAGTGATGAGAGATTGGAACCTCTACCTTTTGACATGGATAAATGAGTTAAATAAAGGATCCAAAATAATCTTACTATACAGTACTATACACCCCAAATCTCAAAATATAATCAATTATGTAGAAACAATACCAACTGAAGGCACTTTTCTCTACCTCTTTCTCTCACCAATCATTTGTCATTTATATACTTCAGGAAAAGCGAAAAATATGACAGGGGAATTGTGAGATGTATTGTCTACTGTTTCTGGTTGTCAGTTTTAATGTTTGCTGAGTATCAGGTTAGGATGTGACATTTGTCTGAACTAGAAGTAAGGCGTCCTCTTGGACTCCCTTTGAGGCAATGTGTCTTTCCTCTGCTACTAAGCTGGGCCTTTTTGCTTCCCCATCATTTCACTGCTGCTGGAACCTCTCCTTGGTCCAGGATGCTTTCTTTCCTCCATGCCATCCAGAGTCCTAAAGGAAGCACTGGTGGAAAAAGGGAATTAAAAAAAAAAAACAAACTTAGAATTTTGGTTCATACCAAGCTAATACTTTGGGATATCAAACAGTTTTTTCGAATTCATATCTTTTTTTCATGGATTTCCTACAACTAACAACTTAACGGTACTAAATCTGGATGAAAAAAATCTGTAACCTGAAGAATTTATGTCCTAAGTTTTCTGGGATAAAAATCATCAGAGCAGCAATCAAAATTTATATTTCTCAGCAGGCAACAAGTATGGAGTCAGTACAGAAATCCTCTCAGGTGTCCTGAAGCCAGCTCTCCCCATTTCCTTACTGATGCTTTTATTGATTTTTTTTCTCCTTAAATATGGAATGTATTTGCAAAGTCCATGTACATTTCCTTTGTGGAAAAATAAAGAAAATAGCAAAGATACCCACTGTAACAGAAATAAAATAAAATATACTGTCAGCTGGAAAAGCTTTCCAGACCTTGCTGGAGCAAGATCACTGTGGTCTCTGAAGAACAGAAATGACGACAGAGGAGAGAAAAGTAAAGCATAATAGAAAGGACAGACTGAGAGAGAGGGAGAAAACAAGGGGTATGAGAATGAAAGAAAATAGAAGGAAGAGGAATAAGACTGAGGGAAAAAGGTACATGTTTTGTGGGATAAACTTAAATCACAGAAGGCATAAAGTATCTGCATATAAGTCAGGAAGACAATATATGGTGAGAACTTGCTCCTGTGCAGGATAAATGCCATGGCAAGGTATCACTAATCCAGAGGGTAAAATCCATTTTATGTCACTCAATTACTGAGAAAACTTCAGTGGCTCCACATGACCTACAACTAAAGTGGCAGACGCTGAAGGCGTTTCATATTATGCCTCCATTTTTCCAAATGCAACTGGATACCCCTTCAGTCCCTAATGTGAACCTCTTCTCCCACCACCTGCTTACGTCTTGCAGGTCCCAGAGAGTTGCGGGTACCGCTTGACCACACTTCTGCCCCTGCCTGTATTACCCTTTTCATTCTTCCCACACATCTCCACGGAAATCCTATTGGACTATCAGGACTCACTTCACATTCCATCTCTTCCCAGAAGTTTTCCATAACCACCCCAAGCCTCAACTGATCTCCCCCGTTCTTTGAAACCTGATTAAACTAGACCTGAATTATTCTCTTTCTGAAAGAAGTTGGGGAATGAATGAACAAATGAATGAATAAAGCAAATAAACTGGACATGTATTTACATTCTTAATTACTCATTGCCTTGCAGTGCTGATTACCGCATGTGTAAACCTTTCTGTTCTCTTACAGATTGCACACTCTAACAAAGTCAGAACACAATAGACCCAGCATCACAAAAGTACCTTTAATACTGAAATTCTTCTGCCTCTCTACCTTCAATGGATAACATTTGTTTTTAGTGTAAATCAAAGGGGAAATTCCTCTTTGATTTGAAATTTCTCTTTGTCTAAATGTGTCTGTCAAATCCAGATTCTAGTAGATGCTGTTTTTTTTAAAGAAACACCTTCGGGGCGGGCGCGGTGGCTCACGCCTGTAATCCCAGCACTTTGGGAGGCCGAGGCGGGCGGATCACGAGGTCAAGAGATCGAGACCATCCTGGCCAACATGGTGAAAGCCCGTCTCTACTAAAAGTACGAAAAATTAGCCGGGCGTGGTGGTGCGTGCCTGTAGTCCCAGCTACGCGGGAGGCTCAGGCAGGAGAATTGCTTGAAAGTGGAAAAACGGAAGTCGCAGTGAGCTGGGAACCCGCCACTGCACTCCAGCCTGGCCATGGAGCAAGACTCTGTCAAGAAAAGAAAAAAGAAAAGAAGAAAGAAAAGAAAAGAAAAGAAAAGAAAAGAAAAGAAAAGAAAAGAAAAGAAAAGAAAAGAAGAAAAGAAAAGAAAAGAAAGAAAAGAAAAGAAGAAAAGAAAAGAAAAGAAAAGAAGAAAGAAAGAAGAAAGAAAGAAAGAAAGAAAGAAAGAAAGAAAGAAAGAAAGAAAGAAAGAAAGAAAGGAAGGAAGGAAGGAAGGAAGGAAGGGAAAGAAAGAAAGAAAGAGAAAGAGAAGAAACATCTGCGAAAGAAAAGAAACATCTGCGTCAACTTTTAAGGAACAGGAAGCAATTTCTGAAACTCAAAAGAGGTTTCCCTTTTCTATGCTAGCATCCCGCTTGGAAGGAAAGACGACTCCTGCCTGCTGAGCCAGGTGGAACCAGGAACTGAGAATCTGTCACATGAAAACTATCCCACTAACTCGACACTCCTTTACGTGATACTGTTTTTAAATGGAGTTTGAAGAGCCACATTCCTTGAGACCAACTAGCATGAAAAAAATGTCTACTGAGAGTAAGCTGACAGTGGGGGCCACATTTTTGTTGTTAATTTCATGATTTTTTTTAAAAAGCTATTTTTAAATGTGTGAAAGTAAGTTTATTTTATCGTAGATTTAAGCACATAAGATTGTAAATATACTCCAGTTATTAGCAAAGACAGAATGAATCAAACAGAGACAGCTAAGTTTTCTGAAAAAAACTGATACCATAACATCATTCATTATACATTTAACTTCTACAGTATGATTATGAAAAAAATTACTTTTGCAAAAGTATTTGCGAGTGTCATCAATTTTCCAAATAATTTCTCTTAATATGTTGGTAGGCAAACACTGTACCTTCTTTTGAAAGTACATTGCCCTTGCTGTTCTTTCCTTCAGCATTTCTGCTCAAATATTACCAGATTTTCTTTGTCAATGGCTTTAGAGGGATCTACTCAGTTCTCCAACATTAACTTTTCAGGAAATCCTGCATCTTTTATGAGATTAGAAGTTTCACTTTATTATTGAGTTCTATGCATTCACATTATATTACCAGTTAATAAACAGGAATAACGTTAGATCAAAAAAGACACTGACCTGTTGGGCCAGCTAACATGACAGTGATAAGCAGAAAGAAATAATTGAATGAACTAATTTAATACAGATGTTTTTCAAAGGGCTGTTGCTCTCCCATAGAGCTAAGTAATATCTAGATCTCAGAGAATAAACGCTAGGACCATTAGGATCCTCTACTGTATACTTCAGTGCCAAAGTAAGTCTTCAGAATGGATTGATCTGCAAACAATTTGCTTTTAGTCTGTGAAAAGATAAATACAGAAATGGAAAGTTAATTAAAGTAATTTTTATAAAAATTTGGCACTTCTGGGACAACCAAACATGGATCAGTGAACCTGTCTCACTGAATGAAATATAGACTATTTTGGGTGTTGTTGAACTTACACAATGAGCCAGCATGCTGCAAACTGTATACTAGGCATAGTGCAGTAGAAAGATCATGTGTTAGTCTGTGAAGAACTGGGATTTTTAAAAATTGATACTTCACCACAGATACTTTGAGAAATATTGCTCTCTTTTATTCCATATAGTATCCAATGGTTCAAAAAATCATAAACCTTACTCATGTGGCAATATACATTCTATAGTAAATGAATCTTTCCAAGAGGGACTTTTGGTGAGTCATTCCTTTTTTTTTTTTTTTTTTAAATAAAGTGACCAATCCCTTGTTTTATTTTTTTTTTCTCATTACATTTTACATCTGTGGATATACTTTACCATTGTAACTTTCTGAAATGAGTTGTCTCAGAATAGAATTCCTGACTTGTGAGACAGTGAGCTCTCCATTGCTGGAGTTGTTTAAGCAGAAGCACAAGAATCACTTGGGGATAATTTTGCTAAGGGAGGTTAGTGTATCAGATGAATTCTGGAATTGTAAAATTCCTTCTGACTCAGAGATTCTTCAACCATATAAGAGGACTTCAAATAATTCATGGAAAACTGGCATAGAATGATTAAACTTTTTTAAAAATGAATTTTATTTCTCAACATAAGCTCTGTGAAGTTCAAGACACTTTGGGAAGTGATACCAGCCATTTAGCCCATTCCTAAAGAACTGAGAATCCTGGGAATGTAACCATGTCAATTCAGTCTGTTTTACATTATTAAGAAAATGGGTGCCCTTTATTGACTTTTTTAAGATTAAAAAACAAGCCAGGTGCGGTGGCTAACGCTTGTAATCCCAGCACTTTGGGAGGCAGGTAAGGGTGAATCCCCTGAGGTCAGGAGTTCAAGACCAGCCTGACCAACATGAAACTTAAATACAAAATTAGCTGGGCATGGTGGCATGTGCCTGTAACCCTGCCACTTGGGAGGCAGGCTGAGGCAGAAGAATACTTGAACCCAGGAGGCAGAGGTTGCAGTGAGCTGAGATCGCACCATTGCACTCGAGCCTAGGTGACAAGAGTGAAACTCTGTCTCGAAAAAAAAATTAAAAATAACTGAATAATTTTTTTAAATATTAAAAAACAAAAAGAAGTCAGAAGGAGCCAAATCAGGACTGTAAGGTGGATGCTAATGATTTTTCATTGAAACTCTCGCAAAATTGTCCTTGTTTAATAAGAAGAATACGCAGGAGCACTGTCATGCTGGGAAATAACTCTCTGGTAAAGCTTTCCTGGGCATTTTTCTGCGAAAGCTTAACTTTCTCAAAACACTCTCATAATAAGCAAATGTTATCATTCTTTGGCGTTCCAGAAAATCAAGCAAAATGCCTTAAACGTTTAAAAAACTGCTGCCATGACCTTTGCTCTTGACCTGTCATCTTTTACTTTGACTGGACCACTTCCACCTATTGGTAGCCATTGCTTTGTCTTCAGCATAATTCCGGTAAAGCCATATTCCATCCCATGTTACAATTCTTTGACAAAATGCTTCAGAACCTTGATCTTACTTATTAAAAATTTCCATTGAAAACTGCTCTTGTCTGCAGCTGATCTGGACATAATGGTTTTGGCACTCATTAAGTGGAGGGTTTATTCAGCTTTAATTTTTCAGTCAGAATTGTGCAAGCAGAATCAACTGAGATGTTTGTGGTGTTGGCTGTTGTTTCTGCTGTTAATCGTTGGTCTTCAATTAGGGCACAAACAAGACTGATTTTTTTCTTCCAAATTGATGTTGATAGTTTGCCTCTGTGAGCTTCATCTTCAACACCACGTTGTTCCTTCTTAAAATGAGTTATCCATCTGTAAACTGCTGGTTTGTTTGGGGTATTTTCCTCATAACTTTTTGTAAAGCATCAATGATGTCTCCATTCTTATACTCAAGCTTCAGTATAAATTTGATGTTTGTTTTTGCTTCAATTTTAGCAGAATTTATGTTGCTCTGATAGGGGCAGTTTTCAAACTAGTGTCTTACCTTCTCAGTGTCTTATCTTCTAAGTTCTGTTCAGACACACCATAACAAGTTAGGTGTGGTTTATTTTGGTGCAAAAAAAATGGAAATACATTCGTAGTTTCTTCATAATATTCATAGTTTCTTCATAATATGCATTTTCCAAGAACTTTTAGAAGGCCACCCTCATACTTCATCACTAATGGAGTCCAGTTAAATGAATTTCTAGATGTTTTTCTGGAAAAACGAAGCAAGACACAAGAAACAACCAGGAGCAAAGAAACTTGGAAAGTGGAGGATAAATTTAAACAAACACTGAATATATACATATATTTATATGAATATATAAATATAAATTTATATTTATAAATTTATATAAATATAAATTTATATTTATAAATTTATATAAATATAATATAAATTCATATAAATATATGAATATATAAATATACATTTATATTATGTAAATGTACAATTTTGATGCTTGTAATCATTGTTCTGAAAATACTATAGTTTATTTTTGTAACAGATCTGCTCAGTGCTCACTTGTATAACACCCTAGGACAGGCACTGGATCACTATAAGACTGGAGCTCATAGTTAAATTCTTCTACTTTCTCCTCCCATATAGACCAGCCTGAGATGCTGTGGTTCCTAAGCCTATGGGAAAACACTCTATGAGATAAAGCTATCAGTTTTTCTTGATATCAAGCAGTGGCCAAGTTTTAAGGGACTCTTATGAGGATTCTCCTTCCTTTCCAGCCTCATTCCTCTTTCCTTTCATTCCCACTCCCCTGACATAACAGTAGTACATAAGTGTTTGCATCAGTCTCTGCTTTCTGGGGTACCAAAGCTAAAGCAATAATTATATTAATGCAAGCAAAGTCTCACATGCTTTTCTGTAGGTCCTATTATAGCACTAATTTATACTGAAATTTTATTTATCTAAAACTCTGAAATCTGTTTCTTTGTTGCAACAACACTAATAACAACAATAATATGACTAGCACACATTGTTTATTATAAGCTAGGTGAGTATGGGTGCCATATAGATACCAACTCATCCAATTCTCCCAACATTACCTAAGAGACAAATTGGCAATTATGATTGCTAATTTACAGCTGTGGAAACTGAGATGTAGAGAACGCAAGAACAAGGACTTAATTTGTTCTGCTAAGTGGTAGACCCTGGAGCTGGTCCAGACATAGCCCTCAAGACTGTGCTCTACTCACTCTTTTAGCTTCATCTCCACTGCTAGATTTTTTAAACCAAGCAGAGAATTTTCCATTTATTTCTCTTCAATTTTATGTTGTTAGAGTTCAGTTTATCATTTAAGCCAGTCAAGAATTTTGGGATACTCATTTATCATGATCTCTTTTCACCAGCCTTCCAGTTTCTTACCCCATTGAAACTTCACTGGCCTTCCACTAATGTATTTTGCTAGTCATTAATAAAATGATGAGTCAAGCAGGCAGATATGAGGACAGAGTCCTATGACAAATTACCAGAGATTTACTTCCAAGTTGATCAATTTTGATCAATCAATAACAAATTTAATGTAGCTATCGCATAGTCCCTATTTATTTATCTCAAGCAAGTAAGATATGGTTAGTCACCTTATTAAGATTCAGTCATACTACATAAAAGCACTCTCTGAATCTGTTGCTCTAATAAATAACCCTATCAAGTAAGAAATTTGGTTTAGTGGCATATATTTCACTTTTAGTGAATCCATATCAACTCTAAATGATCATCTTGTTTCTTGAATCATCTGCTTGTTATTTTATTCCAGAATTTTGCTTTGGAGGAATCTCTACCTCAAACACACACACACACACACACACACACACACACACACACACACACACACATACATACACACACAAAATTCTTTCTTGTAAAATAAAAATAAGTTCATCTATTTTTTCCTTTGCAGTTTTTTCATTCTTCCAGTCCATAGAGTTCCATAACGGGTACAGAAAATGCTTTTTACTTGCAAGTTCTCTTTATGCCTTACAGGGTTATCTCAAGATCAGAAGACTTGAATTTACTTAGGATGGAAAAGGTTCAACAGAAATCATTCCTGACTACGTCATCAATCCTCTTTCACTGAACTGGTCCTGGCCTTTGTGTCATTTTTTACATTGGAAGTCGAGTAAAACCTGTATAGTTCTGCCTCATCTTTAAGTCACGGACGTTGCATTTACAACTACTTGGAGCTTTTAAAATTTTGATGCTCTCAAGTGCTTTTACATCACATTAACCAACTTAATTATCTGTAAAGTTATTTTTTCTTTCATTTGAGTTGACACGTAATAATTGTATATATTTATGGAATACAAAGTGATATTGCAATTCCTGTATACAATGTATGTTGATCAAATCAGGTTAATCAGCATATCCATCTACTCAAACGTTTATCATTTCTTTGTGTTGGAAACATTCAACATTCTTCTAGCCATTTGAAAATATACAATAAATTATTAACTATTAACTATATCCATGCCACAGTGCCATAGAACAATGAAATTTAATCCTCCTATGAAATTGTAATTTTGTAATAATTAACCAACCTCTTCCTATCCCCACCTCTCCCTACCCTTTTCAGTCTCTATGCACTGCAATTCTACTCTCTACTTCTATGCAGTCAACTTTTTTTAGCTCCCATACGTTAGTGAGAACATCCAATATTTCTCTTTCTGTGTCTGTTCTCTGGGCTCATCTTTGTTGCCATGAATGAGGATTTCATTCTTTTTAATGGCTGAATAGTATTACATTGTATATATACCATTTTCTTTATCCATTCATCTGATGTTGAACACAGGTTGAGTCCATGTGTTGGCTGTTGTGAATACTACCACAATAAACATGTGACTGCAGATTTCTCTTCAGTATACTGATTTCCTTTCCTATAGATAAAATCCCAATAATGGGATTGTTGGATTATATGGTAGTTCTATTTTCAGATTTTTTTGAAGAATCCCCATAGTGTTTTTTATAATGGCTATAGTAATTTACAACCCCACCAACTGTGTATAAGTGTTCCATTTTCTACACATCCTCATTAGCAATTGTTATTTTCTTTATTTTTCATAGCCATTCTAATTAGGGAGAGACAACATTGTGGTTTTGACTGCATTTTCCTGATGATTTGTAGTGGTGAACTTTTTTTCATATACCTGTTGGCCATTTGTATGTCTTCTTTTGAGACATGTCCATTTGAATCCTTTACCTATTTTTCAAGAAGATTATTTGGGTTTTTCCTGCTAAATTCTTTGAGTTCCCTGTATATTCTGATATTAGTCATTTATTGTCAAATGAACAGTTCGCAAATATTTTCTCCCATTCTACAGGTTTTCTCTTCACTTTGTTGATCATTTGCTTTTCTGTGAAGAAGCTTTTTAGTTTGATATAGTCCCATCTGTCTGCCTTTGATTTGTTGCTGTACTTCTGAAGTCTTATCCATAAAATCCTTGCCTAAACCTATGTCCTGAAACATTTCCCCTGTGTTTTATTCTAGTTATTTTATAGTTTCAGGTCTGAATATTTAATTCTTTAATCATTTTGAGTAGATTTTTTATATATGGAGAGAAATGGAGGTCTTGTTTTCTTCTTTTACATATGGATATACAGTTTTCCAGGCACCGTTTATTGAAGTGTCTGTCCTTTCCCGAATGTACGTTCTTGGTGCCTTTGTCAAAATTCCATTGGCTGGAAATCTATAGCTGTATCTCCGGGTTTTGTATTCTCTTCCATTGGTCTGTGTCTATTTTTTATGTCAGCATCATGATGTTGTGGTTACTGTAGCTTTGTAGTAAATCACACAGTGTGATGGTGCAGCTTTGTTCTTTTTGCTTAGTATGGCTTTGGCTATTCAGGGCCTTTTGTGGTTCCGTACAAGTTTTAAGATATTTTTTTTTCTATTTCTGTGACGAATGACATTAGAATTTTGAAAGGGATTGCATTGAATCTATATGTTGCTTTGGATAGTATGGTCATTCAATAATATTAATTCTTCCATTCTGTGAACATGGGATATCTTTCCATTATTTTGTATTCTCTTCAATTTCTGTTGTAGTTTTTACTGTAGGGTTCTATCACCCATTAGATTAAATTTATTTCTAGGTATTTTTATAGGTATCATAAATTAAATTGCTTTTTTCAATTTCTTTTTCAGCAATTTTGTTATTAGTGTGTAGAAATGCTACTGATTTTCCTATGCTGATTTTGTATCCTGTAACTTTACTGAATTTATCATTTCTAAGAGACGTTGCTGATGCTGAAATCTTTTTTTTTTTTTTCTGTATATGAGATTTTGTTATCTGCCAGGAGAGACCATTTGACTTACTTCTTTTGAATTTGAATGCCTTTTATGTCTTTCTCTTGCTTAAATTCTCTGGCTAGGACTTCCAATACTATATTCAATAAACGTGGTAAAAGTGGGCGTCTTGTTTTGTTTTAGTTCTTTATACTATGGGCATCTTGTTTTGTTTTAGTACTCTTATACTATACTGTTTAGTTTAAATATTTTATGGTTCCATACTATGTTCAATAAAAGTGGGCATCTTGTTTTGTTTTAGTTTAGCTTTCAGTTTTTTTCCACTCAGTATAATGTTATATGTAATTTTGTCATATATGTCCTTTATTGTGTTGAAGAATGCTCCTTCTATGACTAATTTGCTGAAAGATTTTGTCATGAAGGGATGTTGAATTTTTTCAAATGATTTTTATGTGTCTATTGAGATGATTATGTGGTTGTTGTCCCTCATTTTGTTGATATGATATTCATTGATTTGGGTATATTGAAACACCCTTGTATCCCTGGGATGAATCCCACTTAATTATAGTGATTTACCTTCATCAGGGATATTGGCCTATAGTTTGTTTTTGTTGGTGGTGTTGTGTCCTTATCTGGTTTTGGTTTGAGAGTAATTGTAGAATAAGGAAGAACTGCCTATTCTTCAATTTTTTTTTTAAATATCTTGAGAATAATTGGTGTGGTTCTTCTTTAAACATTTGGTAGAATTTAGCAATGAAATCATCTGGTCTTGGGCTTTCCTTTGCTGGGGGATGTTTTATTACTGATTCACTATCATTACTCATTAATCATTATTAATCTGTTTGGGTTTTAAGAATTCTATCCTATTCAATCTTTTTAAAATTTTTGTAATTATCTTAATGTATTTTCAGTGTGAGAACTGAAGCTCAGTTTCTACATCAGTGCTTATTCCCTTCTGAAAGAATTCTTTTAAAAACTCTCCTTTGATTTTTTGTTTGTTTTTTTGTTGTTTTTTTGATGGTTTGTTCATTCCTAGTTCAATCTTCATAGGTAATACATGTTCAGGAATTTATCCATTCCTCTAGGTTTTCTCATTTCTTGGCATATAGTTGCTCCTTGTAGGAGAAAAAGAAAAGGAAAAAACTTTCTGGGGGCTACAGGATGGCTGACTAGAGGCATCTGGCACTAGCCTCCTCCACAAAAGAGAACTAAAATAGAAAGTAGATAATTACTCTGTGAATAGATCACCTAAGAGAACACTGAAATTCAACAGAAAATGACAGAAAACTCCGCAGGCAAGGAAGGAGAGGAAAGAGAAGCAGCCTGCCCAGCAAGGATTGGCTGGGAGCCCTGAGAGCCTCCTCAGTTCAGAGAAAGAGTAAGTGAGAAATTCCCAGCAGTCTATTCCCACCAGTAATTCCTGCAATCCTAGCTACAGGAGAGCCCCCTCAACCCTGATGGACACTGAGACTAACATAAGTTGCTGCCTGGAGATTATACAGCAGTATCACTCCAGAGATGGGCTCATATAGGGTCCTATATCCCTCCCACAAGATCTAGGCAGCTATAGCATATTTTGAGAGATCAGCCCTCACCAGACTGCATCCTGCCCTAGAGCCCAATAGCCCTTGCATCTCCACATCCTTGGAGCCCTATTGTCATCCCCATCAGTAGTTACTGCAACCGCTGGCTGCCACCATGACCAAAGTGTACCCCTGTGGCAGTCTCTCTTCCTTTCCCAGCAGTGGGGCTGGCCACATGAATTTGCAGATGCCCTGAGGACAGGCTCCTCTACCTAAGCTGCTACTGCTGGCTGCTGCTACTGTGGCCAAAGTGCAACCCACTCTCTCTAGCTGTGTGACTGCCACACGTTTGCATGTGCATTGAAGACAGACTCCCCCACCCACATCCACCACCACCGCTGGTTGCTGCCATCAGGATGGCAGCTTGAGACATGTGCAATAACCCTACCACCTGTAGCTGTGAGGCCTCTGCACATTTAGACGTGCCTTGAGGATAGCTCTCTCACCCACAGCCACTGCCTGGTGCCAAATTAGGCACTCCCAAGGTGTCTACCTAGGCTGCTGCCTCTGACAACAACCCCGCCCTCTCCAGCTACAGGGATACAGAGCAATTGTATGTGTCCTGAACACAGGCACCCCCACTCATCACCTCCAGTGCCTTCCTCAATGAAGCACTTCACCAGAAGCCTAGGAATTAACCTACCTCTGCATACCAAAGTCAGTGTCCATATGCACTACCAGGAGTCCTATGAACATGTCTGCCAGACATGTCTCCACCACCCCTAACCAGTGCCTGGCATGCCATTTGCAGGCCTAGAGATTGCCTCACTTCATCCACCACAATTGGCAGCTGAACACTCCTCTCAGAGGCCTGAAGATGGGCCCACCTTGCCTACTGCTAGCATCACACTGGGCACCCACCTGCATGTACCACATACTGGCCTGGAGATGATGCACCCAGCGCATTGCAGCCAACGCTAACACCAGCATGGACTACGTGAGAACCAGAAGGTTGTCCCACCACAACTATTGCTATTGCCCATGCTACACCCACTGCCCAGTGACCCAAGGACCTGCCCACTCACCTAGCTCATCACTGCTACTGCCTGCACCTAAGAAAACCACCTGTAAGCTCAAGAATTGGCCCATATGAGCCCACTAACACAGGTGCCAGTGTTTGCTACTCTGGGGCCCAAAGGCAGACACATTCAGCTTGTGGATGCCGTCATTGGGGCCCAAGGACTGGCACCCCTGACATCCCCATCTCTAGCAAAACTTCACCACAGCTCCTACTAACAACCACACCCTAAATCACTAAGGAAATTGATCCCACTGACACCATTTAGAGCCAAATAAATTATACAGACTATACCCTTGCATGCACCCAGAATGAAAGCCGAAGTGTCTTATATCACCAACATTGTAGATACATTTTCAGCTATTCAAAGTAGTCTCTAATAATCCTTTGTATTTCTGTGATATCAGTTGTAATGTCTCCTTTTTTGTTTCTAATTTCACTGAATTGAGTATACTCTGTTTCTTAGTCTAGCTAATGGTTTATCCATTTTGTTTATCTTTTACATACCAATTTTTTGTTGCACTGATATTGTACATTCTCAGTTATTTTTCTCTATTGTGTTTAGTTCTACTCTGATCTTTATTATTTCTTTTCATTTACTTTTGGGGTTTGGTCTGTTTTTGCTTTTCTAGTCCCCTGAGAGGTGTGATTAGGTTGTTTATTTGAAATATTTCTAATTTTTTAAATGTAGGCATTTATTGATATTAATGTCCCTCTTAGTACTGCTTTTGCTATATCCCATAGGCTTGGGTATATTGTGTTTCTATTTCCTTTTGTTTCAATATTTTCTTAAATTTTTCTTCTGAATTTCATCATAGATCCATTGGTCATTCAGGGACATGTTGTATGATTTTCATGAATCTGTAGTTTCCAAAGTTCCTCTTGTTATTGATTTCTAGTTTTATTCCACTGTGATCTGAGAAAATACTTGATATGACTTCAAATTTTTTAATTGTTCAGAATTGTGTCCTAACATATGGTTGAGCCTGGAAAATATTCCATGTGCAGATGAAAATGTACATTCTGCAGCTATTGGATAATGTGTTCCATAAATGTCTCTTAGATCCATTTGGTCTTCTGTATAGTATAAGTTCAATGTTTTGTTGTTAATTTTCTGCCTAGATGATCTGTCCAATGCTGAGAGTAGGATGTTGAGGTCCTCAGCTACTATTTTATTTGGGTCTCTCTCTCTTTTTCTCTCTCCAGCTCTAATAATATTTGGTTGGTTAATATATTTGGGTGCTGTAGTATTGAGTACACATATATTCATAATTGTTGTAGCCCCTTGCTGAATTGATCCCTTTATCATTAATTAACAACTTTCTTTGTAAACTTTAATGTTTTTGACTTAAAGTCTATTTTGTCTGACATAAGGTTTCCATATGCATAGAATATCATTTTTCCATCCCAGGCAGACTAGTTCTCCAGCCCTACATGAGCATGCCACTGGAATTAGGTAGAACTTGTATAGTTCTTCATCTTCAGACCACTGATGTCACATTTACAACTACTTGGAGTTCTTTTCATTTTGATTATCTCAAGTGCTTTTACACAGCATTAAGAAACATAGCATTACACTATGTAAAAGTGTAAGATTCTTATTCAGCCACAACCACCCATAGGATAGTAGTCTGAGAAATACCATCTTCTCAAGACCATCCTTCCTAGTCCTTCTTGAGGGTAAAGGCCATCAATTTCCATGGTATTTATAAGAATTATTTTATTTTCTTTCATTTTTTAATATTTAAAATTCTCTTCTACTTTATAATTTATTAATAATTAAAATTTTATCATAAAGTACATTTTTTATGCTTAATACACAAGTACAGATTTTCAAGTAAATATTCAGCCTAAGGCTGTAATCTACATCTAAATGGAGCTATCACCCACCTCCAGGTAGCATATTCAAAAGCAGTGCCAATGTGAAGTATGCATGGGATAAAAATTATTACCCTAAGGGTTCTTTTGATCTATTCCCGCTTCCATTCCTGAGATGACAGCAAGAACCGTGGGTCAGATACATTATATGTTAATGCAATCACTCTTTATTCCAGACCATGATCTACTGTCAGCTGTATTCACTTTTTATCTGTTACACAATGAAATTATGGCATTTAGGTTTTGTTGTTGTCCTTGTTCTTGTTATATCTGCTTTCTGAGAATGAGAAGATGATGTACAGGACATGTATGTAAAACATTCCTTTTTGAAACCTTTGCCATCAAACCAGAGAGTACAGCAAGCTGTGTGCTGAAAAGTTAAAGTCTTGTCTAATTCTGAAAGGGCAGTACCAAGGTCAGTTTTTTCTAGTGGTGCAGGCTGCTTCAGGCTACAATCCTTTGCCCTTGGAGGCATTTTCAGTGAAAAAGAGAGACAGAATTAATTTTTACCATTAGAAAAATTCCTCCCTTTCATGGAAAGCAGTTTCAGCAATGACTAAGTACTCAATAAATATTAGAAATTGCTTTTATTATTTTAATTTCCTACAGATAGTAAGAAATTTTAATTTTCTTTCTAAGTTTATCTTTAGTGTTTGTTAGGACTTTTTCCTATGCAGGCCTCCACTTCAGTTCCAGATCAATATGTCTCAAATATTCAATTATATGCCAGCTGAATAGGTCCTATTTCTGGTCTAAAGACCTATTCATGTATTTCTGCAAGACATTTGGGTTCTGCAGCAATAAATTCAGGAAAATATTTGGCTTTGGCCAAACATTAGTCTACCTGAGTTTGGGAGTGGAAGGACATTGGGGATCTTTAACAACGACCATCTTTGTGCCTGAATGAGGGGGAAGGGACAAAGCCTACGCTGTCATTAGATTGTATAACACTGAGATCAATGAGGTACACCTGGCTCAATGAGGGGGTCTACATGATACATCCTGGACAGCCTCATTTTTTTAGGCTAAACCTCCAATCTTCTGCCTGAAACTTTCTAGAGGAAGGACCTAGAAATCCGAATTTGAAATGATTTTATTAGGCCACTTGGGGAAACCTGCATTAGTAGACAGTGCCTTTTGTTTGGTAGCCATTTTACAGAAAACAAGTGCCAAACAGCTTCTAAGGTCCAAGATCTCAGAACAAATAAATAATAGAGCTGGGATTTGAGCCAAAAGCCAAGGTCCCTCTGTGCCAAGGGGTGGCCTGAGTTTATTACTCCCTCTGGCTTTCCCATCTTCCTTGATCCCTCCCTATAGGAAACAGAAGTATAAACATTAAAATAGAAAGTCCTTCCTTATCTGAAATTCTGTTTTTTCTGAGAATGAGATACTAGTCACTATGACAAGACTCAATGACACAGTCTTGACTCATAAAGTCACATTAAGGACATTACAAATCATCAGTCATAAATGCTACATTTAGCCCGCCCAGAACAAGCCAATCCCTTTGACCTTTACCACTGATATGTAAAAGGAGGTGGGAGAAAGCAGACAGGACATTACAAGCTCAACAGTTGAATGGATGTGGGATGAAATCTTGGCAATGCTGCTTGTTTGCTTCTCATCCCCAGCCTCATCTGGGATTTGATCTATTTCCGCTTCCATTCCTGAGATGACAGCAAGAACCATGGGTCATATACATTACATCTTAATGTAATTACTCTTTATTCCAGACCATGATCTGTATTCACTTTGTATCTGTTATACAATGAAATTATGGCATTTAGGTTCTGTTGTTGTTCTTGTTCTTGTTATTCTTATATTTGCTTTTTGAGAATGAGAAGATGATGCTATTTTTTCTCATCTATAAAATGAAAGTAATAGCACATAGCTACTCTGTGGGCTATTGTGTGCTGAGCACACAACAGGTATTCAGCAAATTATTCCACTGCGTCTGTGATGGTTAATATTAGGTGTCAACTTGATTGGATTGAAGGATGCCTAGATGGCAGGTAAAATACTGTTTCTGGATGTGTCTGTGAGGGTGTTGCCAGAGGAGACTGACATTTGAGTCAGTGGACTGGGAGAGGAAGGCCCGCCCTCAATGGGTATGGGCACCATCCAATTGGCTGCCAGTGTGGCTACAACAAAGCAGCCAGAAGAAGGTGAGATAAGGTTGCTTGCTGAGTCTTCTGGCTGCCTTTTTTCCTGCGCTGGATGATTCCTCCCGTTCCTCCTGCCCTTGAACATCAGACTCCAGGTTCTTTGCCCTTTGGATTCCTGGATTTGTACCAGTAGTTTGCCAGGGGCTTTCAGGGCCTTTGGTCACAGACTGAGGGCTGCAATATTGGCTTCCCTGGTTTTGAGGCTTTCAGACTCCGGCTGACCCACTACCAGTTTCTCTCCCCACCCAGCTTATAAAAGGCCTATTGTGGGACTTCACCTTGTACTCATGTAAGCCAATTCTTTCTAACAATCTCCCTTTTCTATATGTACGTATGTCCTATTGGTTCTGTACCTCTGGAAAACGCTGATTTAAGCATCCATGGCCCAGGTTAGAGAACAGGGGAGGAAGAAATGTGCTGCAGGACCTGGTGACACACAGGGTAATGGAAAATTAAGGAGAGCACTCAGATAATGTGCTTTACAGCAATTAAACTGTTTTTCCCTACAGTGCAGATCTGCATTATAAAAGTATTTACAGGTGTCTGATTTTGTTGACTATGCAGGAAACCACCTTGGCAGAATAAACAGAGCTGCCCACTGCATTTTCCTGCTCTTTATTTGCAGAAAGGGAGATAATTAAAGAACTAATGACACCCTTCAGGAGCTTGCATGCAGTAGTATCCTAGCTAACACCACATACTCTGGGAGCCCTGAAGGATAAAGCCTTTAGACTTGACAACAAGGGCCTAAGCCCTGTGCTTCTGATTATTCTGTCCTCTGCTCATTTCTCATCAGGCAGCAAGGAAGAGGCAAGCCTCTTTTGAAGTCCTCATTGATTAATACCTGGAGTTACCCAACAAACGTACTTTACATTTAACCTGAGCCCTAGAAGACTGAGATGAGAACAAATGAGGGGAAGGAAACTAACATTTACTGATGATTACTATTGGCTAAGTATCATACTACAGTTTTTTCCTGTAAGAAAACTTTATATCTTGACATAATAATACATTCAAAGGAAGGTGCAGAAATAATACAAGGAATCCTGTGTACGTTTCACCCAGCTTCCCTCTATGCTGAAGGCTGGGCGATCAGATGAGCAGAAGCATGTAGATAGATGCAAGTCATTGTTAGTGTCCCAGTTCTCAATTTGGGTGGTAGTCTTTGTATCATTATTTTAGTTATCTCTTGATATATAACAAACCACCATAAAACATAGTGGCTTAAAATAATATTTTATTATTTCTGTTAACATAACTAATTGGGAAGCCATTAGATTCAGTGTAAACAGTCTTAACCATTCAGAAACTGCCAACTAACATTTCACTAGGGAATTTCCATTGGAATATTCCAAATAAGTCTACTTCAACCAAACAAATATTTTCTTTGCCTTGCTTTAATGTTCACCTTATAAAAGCTCTCCTCATCTGCCCCTTTAGCAAATTACTGAACCACTTGGGGTCTGAAGCTATTCAATTCATGATTTTCTGTCTGCTCCAATAAACTCTAAATTTGGGGAGTTTTTAATTTTATTTAACTTAATTTTACATTCCAGGATACATGTGCAGGATGTGCAGGTTTGTTACATAGGTAGACATGTGCCATGGTAATTTGCTGCACCTATCAACCCATCATCTAGGTGTAAGGCTGGTTGTCTTGCTGGGAGCTCGGACGCACCCTCCCCCCACTCCTTTTTCCGTTTTACAAGCCTCGAGCAAGCTCGGACATGCCCCGAACAAGCTCAGACATGCTCAGGTATGTTCCCCTCTCCCTTACTCCCACAGCCTGGTCTTCCCTTAAGGAGCCCAGTATGCAAACAAGGTGCTGCAACCATAGCTTCTTAATACCCAATAGCAGCTAAGCCTTAACAACCAATAGCGGCCGAGTTTTAACAACCAATGACAAGCCAAGTCCTAGGTCAAGGCTTGTAACTTACCCAATAGCAGTCTTGCTCTCCCACAACCAATCGAGCTGCTTCACTACCTATAAAAACCCCCTGTCTAAAAATGGCCCAAGTAATTCCCACCAATAACAGGCCAAGTCCTAGGTCAAGGCTTGTAACTTACCCAATAGCGGTCTTGCTCTCCCACAACCAATCTAGCTCTTTCACTCCCTATAAAACCCCCTGTCTGAGAGGAGTCTGTGCAACTTCTCCAGCCCCTCCTGTCCGGACCACAGAACCTCACCCGGGAGCCTGAATAAATTCCCTTGCATTGGATTATTTTGGTGCTGGCCTCAGTTTCTTCATTTTATCCTCGGAAACAAACCTCACAAGTGGTGCTGAAACCCAGGAGGAGTTGTAAGACCCCTCCTGGGGGAAACTGACTCCTCCACTCAACGCCGGACCGGGGAGCAGCCGTTTCACCGCAAGGTAAGACTTCTGCTGCCCACTACCCCTCCCGCTGCTTGCCTCGTCTCGTGGATCCCTGCTCGCAATCGCGGCTGCGTCAGGGACTCCTTCTCGTTTCTCGCCTTGGGCCCAAGGCCCAGGCCTCGTCTCAAGGACCTGAGCATAGAGGAGACGTCCCTACACTCTTGTCTTCTCCCCGTGAGGGGTTTTTAGGGTCAGAATTTTGAGGGAGACGTCCCCACTTTCCTGAACCACCTTGTTCTTGTTTTAGGGTCAAGATTTTGTGGGAGACATCCCCACTTTCCTGAACCCTCTCGTTCTCATTTTAGGGTCAGGATTTCGATTCCTGAACCCTCTCATTCTTGGTGCTCGGTAAGCACAGGCTGGGATGCCTAGCCGCTCTTCCAACCACCTCCGCAGCAGCGATTGAGGTGTGGGTATTCAGAAGCCCCTTTACCCTCCGGCTTATACTAAATTCTTTAATTCGAACTAGCCCATTTGGCATAAAGGCTCCCGTTAAATAGAAACCAAAAATATAGTTTCTCTCTCTCTGTTTTTATTTCTCAGTTTCTCTTTCTCTTTCTGTTTCTCCCTCCCCGCCCCCCTCTCTCAAAATGGCGGCCGCACCATGCCCTTAAGATGGCGGCTGCTTCTCGCTCTTAGTTTTCTTTCTCTCTCTCTTCTAAAATGGCAGCTGTGCCACACCCTTAAGGTGGCGGCCATGTCCTGCTCCTAAAACAGCTGCTTTCTACCTTTAATTCTATCTCTCTCTCTCTCTCTCTTCCTAATTCCGATGCGAGTGAGTGAGTGAGTGAGTTTATGTGTAGTCCCATGGCCTAACAGCTACAGGGCTTGTGTGGGCCTCCACCCGTGGTTCCACAGGGACGTCATAGGGCATAACGGTGATTCACCTCAGAGCTGTCCTACTTGGACTTCCATCCTGAGGTGACTAGGCCCAGGGATTATACGGGTACACCTTAGCCAAGATGCCCCTGAAACATCCCTTCGGGGATGTGGCCGGGAAGGCATCAGACTGGTCTCCCTTCTGGGGGGCACCCACCCTTTGTCTGTCAGTTTTGTCTTTATTGTATCTTCTAATTTTCAAACAGCATCAGCTCAATCTCTCTCCATTCTCTCCTCTTCAATACCTATTGCTGCCTGAAAATTTCCACAACTACCTCCTTCAGGAAAGAATACTTCTGCCTGTGGTGAGTGTAATATCTGTTCCCATCCCTTCCTTGCCTCTGACTGCCCCACAAAAGCCAACTATGGGAAACCAGAACTCCCGTGTGGACCCCAAGTCACCATTAGAATGCCTAGTCCAGAATCTACCCAAACTAGGGCTTTCTATAAAAAAGAAAAAGCTGGTCTCTCTTTCTACCATAGCCTGGCCACAGTATCCTCTAGACAACCAGTCCAAGTGTCCTCCAGAGGGCACATTCAACTTTAATGTTCTAACGGACTTGGATAATTATTGCAAAAAAAACAGTAAATGGCTAGAAATTCCATATGTGCTGACTTTCTGGTATCTTCATTCCTGTCCTACTCTCTGCTCCTCTTGTACCACTGCTCAAATACTCTTAGCCAAAGAAACTTCTTCTTCGCCCTTAGCCCCTTTACCCTCCTCCTCTTCCTTCTCTGACCCTGACGCACCAGAGGAGCTCTCCTTTCCACTGGCTCGACCCAATCCTCCACTGCCTTATGACAAACCTCAATCCCCTTCAGCTCCTCTACCTCCTACTCATCCACCTTCCGACAGCAATCTAGCCTCTCCTGTTAGTGCACACACCTGCTAGCGCAGTGCTCCTAGTGACGAGGCTTCCCTCCTTTGCCCCCTCCGAGAGTTGGCCGGAGCGGAAGGCATTGTCCGAGTGCATGTTCCCTTCTCTCTCTCTGATCTGTCAGCCATTGAGAAACGTCTAGGATCTTTTTCCACCAATCCTACAGCTTACACCAAGGAATTCCGCTACCTTACTCAGGCATATGATTTAACTTGGCATGACACGTTTGTAATCCTTTCCTCCACCCTTACCCCAGATGAGCGTGACCGAATTTTTACAGCAGCCCGGAAACACGCTAACCAGGTACATCTAACTGACAACCAAATGCCAGTAGGCGCGGCAGCGGTCCCTGAGGCCGACCCTAACTGGGATTATCAGGATGGTCAAGATGGCAGCCACTGCCAAGACCACATGCTACAGTGCCTCCTAGCGGACATGCAAAGCGCAGACCAAAAGGTAGTCAACTACGATAGGTTAAGGGAAATAACTCAGGGACCCGATGAAAACCCAGCCACCTTCCTTGACTGCTTAACTAATGCTATGATCCTCCATACCCGGCTGGACCCAGCCTCCTTAGCAGAAGCTACAGTCCTAGCCACACACTTTATTTCCCAGTCAGCGGCTGATATAAGGAGGAAGCTTAAAAAGGCTGAGGAAGGCCCCCAGACTCCCATACGAGACCTGGTAAAAATGGCATTTAAGGTTTTTAATGGCCGAGAGGATAAGGCTGAGGCCACCCGATAGGCCTACTTACGGCAAAAGGTAGGCCTCCAAACCCGAGCTCTTGTAGCAGCCCTGAGGCCAGCAGCCCCTCGAACATCCAGTGGGGGAAATACATCGAAACCCTTCCAAAATGTCCCAAGAGCCCCACCCGGACCCTCTTTTAAATGTGGCCAAGAAGGACATTGGGCCCGGGAGTGCCCCTGTCCTCGACCACCCCCTGGACCTTGCCCAAATTATAAACAAACAGGACACTGGAAGGTCGATTGCCCGTTCCAGACCAAAGGCTCACTCCCCGCACCTCTATGTGAGGAGCAGGCCAGTCCGCGAGAGGCAGTCCCTTCGCCTGAATTTCTTGGACTTTTGGATGACTGATGCAGCCCGGACTCGAGGACCCCCATCACCCTCGCCGAGCCCAGGGTAACGATGCAGGTAGCGGGTAAGTCCACCTCCTTCTTAGTGGATATGGGGGCTACCTACTCTGTATTACCTTCCTACTCAGGGCCTAGCATACCTTCCCAGGTCTCGGTCATGGGAGTTGATGGAAGGCTTTCCTATCCTAACCAAACCCCTCCTCTAACCTGTGTCCTTGAGGGACACCCCTTCTCTCACTCCTTTTTAGTAATACCCTCATGCCCAGTTCCCTTGCTAGGAAGAGATATTCTC
>PVKP010034309.1:0-24325 GCA_004027715.1 Plecturocebus donacophilus
AAAAGCATGTTTTTTAACTTTTTTTTTTTTTATTGAGACAGAATCTTGCTCTGTTGCCAGGCTGGAGTGCAATGGCATGATCTTGGCTCACTGCAACCTCTGCCTCCCAGGTTCAAGCAATTCTCCTGTCTCAGCCTCCCAAGTAGCTGGGATAACAAGTGTGTGCCACCATGCCTGGCTAATTTTTGTATTTTTAGCAGAGATGGGGTTTCGCTATGTTGGCCAAGCTGGTCTCAAACTCCTGACCTCAAGTGATCCATCCCCCTCAGCCTCCCAAAGTGCTGGGATTACAGGTGTGAGCCACCACACCCAGCCCATTTTTTAAACTTTCAATCATTCTTTTAATTTTTACAAGCCCATGAAGTATTGTGAGACTCAGGTAAAACATGTGACTTGGCTAAGATCTCCCAGCCAGCACAAGTATTAGAAGTGGAATCTGGATCAATTTCATTTCATTGCAGATACAGGACCAAATTAAATTCCTATATTTAAATCTCGGCTTTAAAGAAAAGTAAGAACAAAGGTAGATTATACTCTCTGATTTCAAGACTTGCTATAAAGCTTAGAAAAGGCAGTGATGGTATCAGAACAAAATAGAAAGTCAAGAAATAAACTTATATGTGTATGGCAAATCGATTTTTACAAAGGTGCCAAGGCATTTCAATGGAGTGAAAACTAGAAATCCAGCAAATGGAGATGGAGAATTAAATAGGCATAGGCAAAAAAGAATTTCAATCTCTACCACAGAGTATATACAAAAAGTTAAAATAAATTGGATCATAAAACTACATATAAAAGATAAAATTATAAAACAAACAGTAGACATAGAAGAAAATCTTAATAGCCTTGCGTTGGGCAAAGATTTCTTAAAAATAGGGCACACACAAAATTGATGAATTAAACTTCATCAAAACTGAAAATTACTCTTGAAAAGACACAGTTCAGAAACAAAATGATTAAGAAAAGACAAGGAATCCATAAGGAAAGTCAGAGACCAGGAGGAAATATTTGCAAAACAAATATCTGGTAAAAGGTCTGCATGAACAATACATCAAAAACTCTTGCCAGGCATGGTGGCTCACCCCTGTAATCCTAGCACTTTGGGAAGCTGAGGCAGGCAGATCACCTGAGGTCGGGAGTTCGAGATCAGCCCTACCAACATGGAGAAATTCCGTCTCTACTAAAAATACAAAATTAGCCAGGTATGGTGGCACATGCCTGTAATCCCAGCTACTTGGGAGGCTGAGGCAGGAGAATCACTTGAACCCGGGAGGCGGAGGTTGCTGTGAGCCGAGATCACACCACTGCACTCCAGCCTGGGCAACAAGAGCGAAACTCCATCTCAAAACAAAACAAAACAAAAAACTCTTACAACTCTATAAGAAAAAAATGGGCAAAAAATTGAATACATACTTCATAAAAGATATACAAATCAAAAATAAGCAAATGCAAAGATGTTCAACACGATTCAATAGAGAAATGCAAATTAAAGCCACAGTGAAACACCACTGTGTATACATGTATTAGAATGGTTAAAATTATAAGACAGACAATATCAAACATTGGTGCTGGTGGGAGTACAGACACTTTAAAAAACTATGGCTCGGCAAGGTGGCTCATGCCTATAATCCCAGGACTTTGGGAGGCTAAGTTGGGAGGATCCCTTAAGCCCAGGAGTTTGAGACCAACTGGGCAACATAGTAAGACCCTGTCTTTAAAAAAAATTGTTTTTTAATTAGCTGGGCATGGTGGTACATACCTGTAGTCCCAGTTACTTGGGAGGCCAAGATGAGAGGATTGCCTGAGTACAGGAGGTCAAGGCTGTAGTGAGCTATGATGCTGCCACTTCAATCTAGCCTGTGCAACAGAGGAAGATCCTGTCTCAAATAAATAAATAAATAAATAAATAAATATAAATAAACAATATGGCTGTTTCTTTTTCTTTTCTTTTTTTCTGAGACAGAGTTTCCCTCTTGTTGCCCAGGCTGCAGTACAACGGTGCAATCTTGGCTCACCGCAACCTCTGTCTCCTGGCTTCAAATGATTCTCCTGCCTCAACCTCCCAAGTAGCTGGGATGGCTCTGTGTCCCCACCCAAATCTCATCTCAAACCGTAATCCCCATAACCTCCACATGTCAAGGGATGAAGGTGAGAGGTGATTGGATCATGAGGGCAGTTTCCCCCATGCTGTTTTCGTGATAGTGAGTTCTCACGAGATCTGATGGGTTTTTTTTTAAGATGGGGTTTCACCATATTGATCAGGCTCATCTTGAACTCCTGACCTCAGGTGATCCACCCACCTCAGCCTCCCAATGTGCTGGGATTACAGGTGTGAGCGACCGCTCCCGGCCTGATGGTGTTATAAGGCAGTTTTCCCTGCTCTTGCTCATTGTCTCTCCTGCTGCCTTGTGAAGAAGGTACCTGCTTCCCCTTCCGCCATGACTGCAAGTTTCCTAAGGCCTTCCCAGCCATGTAGAACTGTGAGTCAATTAAACCTCCTTTGTTTATAAATTACCCAATCTTGGGTAGTATCTTCATAGCTGTGTGAATATGAACTAATACATTCATCTTTCTAGCTAAAATGCAAATTATCTGAAGGGAAGGAGTTGCTGCAAACAGACTTAAGCCAATTTGATTATATACGGTGTTGGTTCTCTTTAGTGGAAACCGTAGTCACTGAAGAAGTTGTTGGAAGTGGGTGAGGTTTATCTGCTTCCCACACCCTCCCCATCCCATGATGTTGATGGGAAATCTCAATTCAAATTCTGCCACATATATGAACATTCACTAAAAAAAATCTTAATAACAAGTAAATGAAAGACAGTTTATAAATCCTGCTCTTTAAGGCCCATGAAACCCAAGCTCTCTACCCTTTGAAGTGCTTTGGCCACTGTCTTATATGAAAGATTTATCTAAGACAGACATGACAACATTCCAGAAACAAAACTCTGTTACCTTTATACATGGCATTGGACAGCCAGACATCCTCCTAACCAGTGGCTGGATGTAGGACCCATTATGGATCAAGTCTCTGACGCCTTCCCTGAGGGTGCAGGCAACAGGCCTTCCTAGATTTTTCTATCTATTTATGCAAGTGGTTCTAAAGTATTTTAGCCCCATCCTTACATCTCAAATATCTTCAGTTTCACCCACTTGAGAGCCCACATTCACTATGCAGGCTACTAGCTACTACTTGAATTAATAAAACCCCTTTCTGACATTCAGTATGCTAAGCCAAGCATAAGGTACGAATCAAGATATGGATATCATTGGTTCTCACAGCAGTTGCCTGAACTTTCTAATGGGAATGGAGCTGGCCATGCCCTGATTATGTTCTTGGCAAGAGATGCTGCCCTTAGAGTTGGAGCTTCTACCAAATAGCACAAACTCAGTGTCTTCTGTCTATGCTGAACTTTGTGAAAGTGAATTATAGTATCTTACTGAGAACATAGCCTCTCTTAAACTCTGCCCAAAACGTCTGACTTCTAATAGATGCTTAATATCTGTTAAGGAGTATAAGCCAAGCACATTAAGAACAGAGGGGTTTTAAGCAGAAAGAATAGAGGTTAAGGGAAGGATGGAGGGAGGAAAGAAAGAAGGGAAAGAAAGAGCAAGTGAGCATTGGCCTAAACTGCTTAAAATTGTTGCCTGTGTGGCTTTTAGCCCCCAGACCTTCCTTGCCTCTGAAGTTGCAGATACTTGACTCTGGGCTCAGCTTCTGGCCCAGCTTTTTGGGAGGCTTTGAGGACTGGTGGTTTTTTTAAGCAGAATCAAAAATAAGGAAATGACTATGTTTGTGAAAAGGCAAAATCACTCTGTATAAATAAAACTGGGGAATTTCTGGAGTGAAAAATAATTGCCAGAGGCTAACAAACAGCCTAAAATTAGTCCAATTAGACCACAGAAGCAAGGCTCCTCTAGGTCTCTGAGTCTGCCATTTTAAGGAAGCTCCACTCCTTCACCTCCCATCGCCTTCTGGATCCTTTCTTTAAAAAAAGCCAGTCCTGGGGTCCTCGAATTGGAGCCCCTCAGGGTTGAGCTAAAAGGCAGGAAGGAGAAGAGATAGCATGAATAGACAGAGCACCAGGCAGCCCTGGACCCCAAAGACCACCCTGCCACCTACTATTCCCATCATTTCCAGTTTGTCTTTTTTTTTCTTTTGATACAGAGTCTCTCTCTGTTTCTGTTTTTGTTCTGTTTTTGTTTTATTTTATTTTTTGAGATGGAGTCTTTCTGTGTCCCCCAGGCTGAAGTGCAGTGGCGTGATCTCGGCTCACGGCAAACTTCGCTTCCCAAGTTCAAGCGATTCTCATGCCTCAGCCTCCTGAGTAGCTGGGATTACAGGTGCCTGCCACCACGCCCAGCTAATTTTTATATTTTTAGTAGAGACAGGGTTTCACCATGTTGGCCAGGCTAGTCTCGAACTCCTGACCTTATGATCCACCCTCCTCGGACTCCCAAAGTGTTGGGATTACAGGTGTGAGCCACCGCACCTGGCCCAAGGTGTTAGCTATTTTATAATAAGAGCCATTACTGCCAATATATAATAATGGCAAGTATTATTATTGCTACCTCACAGGTGTATACGGTTTGGGCAAATACAGCCAATGAGCCTGAGTGAAATTAAGAATTGTGCAGGACAGAGTGGAATGGTTAATTCTCATAAAAGGAAGGAGTCTTAAATTTCATCTGGCTCAACCTAAGGCCCAATTAGTCTTTTTTAGCTAGACTTATTAGACTAATAGAACAAGGTCTTGCCATAGATATGCTATTCCTAATAAAAGATAGAATTTTGTCAAAACCCTGATAATGTCTATAGAGATAAGATTAAGAACCCTGGGTCAGGCTGGTCATGGTGGCCCATGCCTGTAATCCCAGCATTCCGGGAGGCTGAGGCAGGAGCATCACTTGAGCCCAGAAGTTCAAGACCAGTCTGGGCAACAGAGCAAAATCCTGTCTCTACCAAAAAAAAATAACAGAAAAAAAATTAGCTGGGCATGGTGGCACATGCCTGTAGTCCCAGATACTCAGGAGGCTGAGGTGGGAAGATCGTTTGAGCACAGGAGTTTGAGGCTGCAGTAAGCCACGATCAAGCCACTGCACTCCAGCCTGGGCAACAGAGAGAGACCCTGTCTCAAAAGCAAAAACAATAACAACAAACCCTCCGTCAAGTTAGCCAGTCATATTTGACTAACCTATTAAACTGAACGTCATTAAGAAGGTGAGATTTGGGCATAATTTGTAGTAGAGAGCATTAGTCTTAAACATATCTGCAGGAAGAGTGTCATGGGGAAAGGAAACAACCAGGGCAAAGGTTCTAAAGCAGGAGTCGGCCAGGCATTTTGGAGTAACAGCTGGATCAGAGTGAGCAAGGGGGAATACAGTGAGAGAGGAAGGGAGACAAGCAAATGGGGCCATGTTACATGGGAGCTATGGACCATGTTGAAGACTTCAGTTTTTACTCTGTGTCAGACAGGGACGCAGAGCAGGGTGGTTGGGTTTTTGTTTTGTTTTGTTTTTGTTTTTTTGAGCTGGAGTCTTGCTTTGTCTCCCAGACTGGAGTGCAATCGCACGATCTCAGCTCACTGCAACCTCCACCTCCCCGGTTCAAGTGTTCTCCTGCCTCAGCTTCCTGAGTAGCTGGGATTAAAGGCACCTGCCACCACACCCAGCTAATTTTTGTATTTTTAGTGGAGATGGGGTTTCACCAGATTGGCCAGACTGGCCTCAAACTCCTGACCTCAGGCAATCCACCTGCCTCAGCCTCCCAAAGTGCTGGGATTACAGGCCTGAGCCACTACACCCGGCCCGAAACAGAGTTTTAAGCAAGGAGGTGACATCTGACTTTTGTTTCTAAGATCACTCCAGTTTTTGTGTTGGAAGTAGACTGTCAATCAACAGTAGAAAAGGGAAGACAGGTCAGGAAGCCCTTGCAGTATCCAGGAGAGAGAGAATACATCTCTCAGCATGTTGGCTTTGTTCTCTCATACCATCTTTCTCCTGATAAAGGAACTGTGTCTGCTGGTGGCTTCTAGGCTCACATCCTCACAACTTATGACCAGAGGGCAACGAGCTTCTTCCATTTAATTCAGATGTTGAAAATAAATAAGCAAAGTCCAGTGAAGGGCATGTACACATTCTACATTCCACTTGCCACCCTACCACAGATCTAGCACACACAGAACTGGCACTCATTGAAGGCATTCTGGAAAACAAATAAGTAGCATATAAACACACAGACTTCTACCAGGTTGATTGTGTGAGATGGATTGTAGTGCATCGTTTACAGCCTCTTGCCCATTCTACTTTATGACCAATGGCTATATGTGCAAACTTGACTAGATAAATCTCATAGAGGCGGCCAACAACCATAAGAGAAGCATGCAGTCATAGCCAGAGAATTGGGTTCCTGGCCCCATCGCCATCATCTCCTAGTTGAGTTATTCTTCCCTAGACAATGAGAAGACATATATAGTTTCAATCTTAGGCAATGTATTTTGAATCACAATGTTATGACATCAATGAAAGGAAGAAGCTACCTTTAAATATTTTACCAACATTTTTATCCAAAAGAATAAGGGCAGAATCATTGAGTAAGACATAGAAGAGGACAGAGAGGACACAGAAAAAAATAGGAAGTGTTGAAATCAGACCCTGAAAGCTAGCAGCCCAAGAATTGAATGTGTAGACATGTATTATTTGACCAGCACAGTAGTGACCCACTTGTTGATTTTAATTTTTTAAGTTATTGGCTGATATGAACAAATCAGCGTTTTTCTTTCTTCTTCTTTTTTTTTTAAATTTATGAGGAAAATAGGTTTAATTGACTCACAGTTCCACAGGCTTAACAGAAAGCATGACAGGGAGGCCTCAGGGAACTTATAGTCACAACAGAAGGCAAGGGGAAACAAGGTACATCTTCCCGTGGTGGAGCAGGAGAGAGCACCAGCAAGGGGGAAGTGCCACACACTCTTAAACCATTGGATCTTAACTCACTATCATGAGGACTTGTCATAGGAACTCAGAGCTCTCATTTCTAGTTAAAATGTTAGAGTGTACTCCAGATATCTGGCAATGCTGAGCCACCTTTGCCCAGGCCCTGATCAGCAGGATTCCCTGGAGGAGGAGCCTCTCATTCCCCACACACACTCTCCTTCTGAAATGTATAGTACCTCCTTAGTCCCCGTAAAAAAAATAATAATAAAACTTCAACCTGAGCAGAGCATGGTGTCTCACGCCTGTAATCCAAGCACTTTGGAGGCCAAGGCAGGCGGATCACCTGAGGTCAGGAGTTCAAGACCAGCCTGACCAAAATGGTGAAACCCTGTCTTTAAAAAAAAAAAAAGAAAAACTTAAATGTATAATTTTTAAGTGTATTTTCTGAGACACAATACAAAATCCAGAATAGTATTCTAGAACTAACATGGTAAAAGAAATCTCAAACCACAGGAATGCAAAACTTATGAGTAAGAACAGAAACATTTTGAATTAGGTGCATTTATATCATAGAACAAGTATGAAATAGGCTAATGTGTTAATGCTGGCACATCTATATTGAGTAGGACCTTTAGTCACGCCAAATCACAGAGATAAACTTAGAGTCATTCAAAGCTATTAGGATTATTAGCTCCTACATAAGAAGAGCAGGATTAATAAACTCCAGCCTCGTGGAAACCAGTTCTTTGGCCCATGCCTGTCCTTCTAAGCCATAATTACAAAATATCTAGGGTGGAGACATCAGAATCAGAACTGGAGGTGACTCTCAAATTATGAACCAAAAATTCAAAGGGATCACACTCATTTGTGAAACCCAGTACTGACCTGAAATGTGTATGTTTTTCTAAATTGTGGACCCATCCAAAAAGCTTTTCATGAAAACCAGTAAAATATTACTGAACTAACATGAACTATAAGCAAACCAATGTTTTCTAAAGTGATGACCCAGAGCATTAGAATATTATCTGAACTAAACCAGTATTTTTTGTTTGCATATCTTCTGATAACTATCTTTAAAGGCTTACATATTTCTGTTTTGCTTATTGTGCATATCAAAACTGCAGGAAACAATATTTCAATCAATAATTAACTCTTGGTCGGGTGCAGTGGCTCACGCCTGTAATCCCAGCACTTTGGGAGGCCAAGGCGGGTGGATCATGAGGTCAGGAGTTTGAGACCAGCCTGACCAACATGGTGAAACCCCATCTCTACTAAAAATACAAAAATTAGAAGGGGGGTTGTGGTGCATGCCTGTAATCCCAGCTACTCAGGAGGCTGAGGCAGGAGAATCGCTTGAACCTGGGAGGCAGAGGTTGGAGTGAGCCAAGATCCCACCACTGTACTCCAGCCTGGGCAACAGAGCGAGACTCCGTCTCAAATAATAGTAATGATAATAATAATAATACTCTCTTAAATTCCAGCAGATACTGCTAGTTGCTTACTAAATACCCATTCCATCCTCTTTCTTTAACAAAACCCAGATTTATTCAAGGAGACAATGTATCCAACTTCCTTTTCTTAACCTCCCTTGGAACCACATGTGGCCACTTATCTAAGTCTCAAACTATGAGATTTAAGTGGAAGTTGAGTGGAACTTCCAGGAAAACTTTTTGCCATGAATGCATTCTACATTCTTCCATCTTGGAATTCAGTTGTATGGCTATAGCTTCAGTATCATAAGATAAATTTAAGGATGGAAGTCATGCGCAGAGAATGGCAAAACAGAACCAGAAGAGATGACAACATTGTTGACACCCTAAAGTTCCAAATTTCTTTCACAGATAAATAAATCTTTATTGTATATGAGCTAATGTTTTGGGGACTTTTTGTTATATGTAGCCACACCTTATCCTAACTCATAAAGATAGCACATATTAATATTATAGAAAGCAACTCAGTACATGTTTTTAAATCAACAAATATTCATTGAATACCTACTATGCACCAAGAATTGCTTTAAGAATACTGACATATCTCCTGCTCTCCTGGAACACATCAGAAAGAAAACTTGGCTTGGCAACTAGATGCAGACTCAGCCCAACTATTAACTAATACAGTTTTTGTAGTTGAAGAAGTCACTTGACTTTTCTAAGCCTTAGGTGCTTCTTGTGCAATACCCTGAGGTTTGACCACATTTTTCTAAGGTCACTTCCAGCTCCCTTATTCCATGATTCAGTTGGTTTCATAGAAAGTCTGTCATTTCCTTGCTACCCATAGAGACTTACCCCTCCTAAGTCCCCAAAGGCCAGTGAATATCCATATCCCTGCATAATGGAGCAGGAAAACACAAAAGAGGAACAGAGATGCAAATCTTGAGCTGCCACTCTGGCAGCCTCACAAGGCAGATCCCATCCTTAGGTGGATTTTCATTTGGCCCTCGACATCCTCTTGAATTTGGATGAGTTGTCAAGATTTTTAAAAGAGGTAATTTTACATAAAGTTATGGGTTTCCAGCTTCTCTGAAATTTTCCTAGAAGATCTGGCAACACCAAGCTTTCTTCCATGGTCACAGGAGACGGGAGCAGAGTTGTCTAAACAAGGCGAGTTGTGTCTGTCCCCACCCCTTCCAGTTATCTTGCACCCATGTCATTTTCTCTCCCTAGAGAGCCCTTGTTGGTATATGAGTTTGAGGCCCTGTTCCAGGCAATGTGGCCTCATGAGAAAATGATAAGCCAGCTATGATTGTCTAATTTCAGGATCCCCTGTGTAGTGTCAGCTCTGCTTTAATAACTCTGCTAGAGTATTTATTAGATTCCACAGCCAGGAGTGAGAAAAGCCAAGAAACAACACAAATGACATCTAAGAACACCCAGAAGGCTCAGGAATAGTCAGTAACAGCTACTTCTAGAAGTGGAAGGTTAAGGTAGGGATAGCACAGGAATATTGGTTGCAACCTAGATTAAAAAGCAGTTCACTCCTAAGACTAAACCAGGAAGAAGTTGAACCCCTGAATAGACCAATAACAAGGTCTAAAGTTGAGGCAGCAATTAATAGCCTACCAACCAAAAAAAATCCAGGACCAGACAGGTTCACAACTGAATTCTACCAGATGTACAAAGAGGATCTGGTACTATTCCTTCTGAAACTATCCCAAACAATACAAAAAGAGGGAATCCTAACTCATTTTATGAGATCAACATCATCCTGATACCAAAACCTGGCAGAGACATAATTAAAAAAGAAATTTCAGTCTACAGCCATACCACCCTGAGCACGCCTGATCTTGTCTGATCTCGGAAGCTAAGCAGGGTCAGGCCTGGTTAGTACTTGGATGGGAGACCGCCTGGGAATACCGGGTGCTGTAGGCTTTTAAAAATAAATAAATAAATAAATAATAATAAAAAATTTAAAAAAATAAAAAAATAAATAAATAAAATTAAATTAAAAAAAATAAAAAAGAAATTTCAGGCCGGTATCCATGATGAACATTGATGAAAAAATCTTCAGTAAAATACTGGCAAACCAAATCCAACAGCACATCAAAAAGCTTATCCACCACTATCAAGTCACCTTCATCCCGGGGATACAAGGCTGGTTCAACATACGCAAATCTATAAACATAATCCATCACATAAACAGAACCAAAGACAAAAATCACATGATTATTTCAATAGATACAGAAAACACCTTCAACAAAATTCAGCAGCGCTTTATGCTAAAAACTCTCCATAAACTAGGTATCAATGGAACGTATCTCAAAATAATAAAAGCTATTTATTACAAACCCACAGCCAATATCATACCAAATGGGCAAAAACTGGAAGCATTCCCTTTGAAAGCTGGCACTAGACAAGGGTGCCCTCTCTCACCATTCCTATTCAACATAGTATTGGAAGTTCTGGCCAGAGCAATCAGGCAAGAAAAAGAGATAAAGGGTATTCAATTAGGAAAAGAGGAAGTCAAATTGTCTCTATTTGCAGACATGATTGTATATTTAGAAGACCTTATCGTCTCAGCCCAAAATCTCCATAAAGCTGATAAGTAACTTTAGCAGTCTCAGGATACAAAATCAATGTGCAAAAATCACAAGCATTCCTATATACCATAACAGACAAACAGAGAGCCAAACCATGAGTGAACTGCCATTCACAATTGCCACAAAGAGAATAAAATACCTAGGAATACAACTAACAGAGGATGGGAAGGACCTCTTCAAGGAGAACTACAAACCACTGCTCAAGGAAATAAGAGAAGACACAACAGATGGAAAAACATTCCATGCTCATAGTTAAGAAGAATCAGTAGTGTGAAAATGGCCATACTTCCTAAAGTAATTTACAGATTCAATGCTATCCCCATCAAAATACCAATGACCTTCTTCACAGAACTGGAAAAAACCATCTTAAGCTTCATATGGAACCAAAAAAGAGCCCACATAGCCAAGACAATCCTAAGCAAAAAACACAAAGCTGGAGGCATTACGATACCTGACTTCAAACTATACTACAAGGCTACAGTAATCAAAACAGCATGGTGCTAGTACCATAACAGAGATATAGACCAATGGAACAGAACAGAGGCCTCGGAAGTAATGCCACACATCTAAAACCATCTGATCTTTGACAAACCTGATGAAAACAAGGAATGGGGAAAGGATTCTCTGTTTAATAAATGGTGTTGGCAAAACTGGCTAGCCATGTGCAGAAAATTGAAACTGGACACCTTCCTTACACCTTATACTAAAATTAACTCCAAATGGAGTAAAGATTTAAACATAAGACCTAACACCATAAAAACCCTAGAATAAAACCTAGGCAGTACCATTCAGGACACAGGCATAGGCAAAGACTTCATGACTAAAACACCAAAAGCAATGGAAGCAAAAGCCAAAATAGACCAGTGGTATCTAATTAAACTTAAGAGCTTCTGCACAAAAAAAGAAACAATCATTAGAGCGAACCAGCAACCAATAAAATGGGAAAAAATTTTTGCAATTTACCCATGTGACAAAGGGCTAATATGCAGAATCTACAAAGAACTTAAACAAATTTACAAGAAAAAAACAACCTCATCAAAAAGTGGGCAAAGGATATGAACAGACACCTCTCAAAAGAAGACATTTATGCAGCCAACAAACATGAAAAAATGCTCATCATCGCTGGTCATTAGAGAAATGCAAATGAAAACCACATTGAGATACCATCTCACGCCAGTTAGAATGGCGATCATTAAAAAATCTGGAGACAACAGATGCTGGAGAGGATGTGGAGAAATAGGAACACTTTTACACTGTTGGTGGGAGTATAAATTAGTTCAACCACTGTGGAAGACAGTGTGGTGATCCCTCAAGGATCTAGAACTAGAAATACCATTTGACCCAGCAATTTCATTACTGGGTATATACCCAAAGGATTATAAATCATTCTATTACAAAGACACATGCACACGTATGTTCATTGTGGCACTGTTTACAATAGCAAAGACTTGGAACCAACCCAAATGCCCATCAGTGATAGACTGGATAAAGAAAATGTGGCACTCCTGTATGAGGTGTCTGTCAGCCCCTGATGGGAGGTGACTCCCAGTCAGGATACAAAAAAATAAAAATAAATAAAATGTGGCACACGTACACCATGGAATACTATGCAGCCATAAAAAAGGATGAGTTCATGTCCTTTGCAGGGACATGGATGAAGCTGGAAAGCATCATTCTCAGCAAACTGACACAAGAACAGAAAACCAAACACTGCATGTTCTCACCCATAAGTGGGTGTTGAACAATAAGAACACATGGACACAGGGAGGGGAACATCACACACTGAGGTCTGTTGGGGGGTGGGGGGGTTAGGGCAGGGATAGCAGGGGATGGGGGGACTGGGGAGAGATAACATTAGGAGAAATACCTAATGTAGGTGATGGGGGGATGGATGCAGCAAACCACCATGGCACGTGTATACCTATGTAACAATCCTGCATGATCTGCATGTGTACCCCAGAACTTAAAGTATAAAAAAAGAAAAAGAAAAAAGCAGTTCAAGGAGATTTCCACTTTGGCTAAGATGGAAAAGCAGAGACCAAATTTACTCTTCTTCCACCAAATGCAACTTACAATATAGACAAATATATGAAATAGTTGTTCTGAAGATATTGGGTATAAGGCAATGAAGTATAGTAATCCGTGAGAGACAGGAAATAAGCAAAATGAGCTCTTTGAGTGTCTGGGCTTGAGAAAGTTTCCAGGTCCACCCAAGATTGGCAGAATATACATTCTTTTTTAGTACACAAAAAATATTTGCCAAAATAGTCCAATTCTGGGCCATAAAATGAATTTAAATAATTTAAAAGGATTCAAGTTACACAAAGTATGATCTGTGACAAAAATGAAATGAAAATAGAAATCAATAAGAAAAATGTTTCTTGGTAACTCTGTGCGCTCTCCCCTCTCGTCCTCTTTCTTTCACCTTTCTGCACCACCACAGTGGTGTGCATGAATGTCCTGGGTGATGCTCTCAAGAACATCAACAATGCCAAAAAGAGAGGCAAATGCCAGGTTCTTATTAGGCTGTGCTCTGAAGTCATTGTCCAGTTTTCTTTTTCTTTTTCTTTCTTTTTTTTTGAGAGTCTCATTCTGTCACCTAGGCTGGAGTGCTGCGGCACTATCTTGGCTCACTGTAACCTCCGCCTCCCAGGTTCAAGTGATTCTCCTACCTCAGCCTCCTGAGTAGCTGGAATTACAGGTGCACACCACCATGCCTGCCTAATTTTAGTATTTTAGTAGAGACGGGGTTTCACCATGCTGGCCAGACTGGTCTTGAACTCCTAACCTCATGGTCCACCCACCTTGGCCTCCCAAAGTGCTAGTATTACAGGCATGAACCACCATGCCCAGCCATCGTCCGGTTTTTAACTGTGATAATGAAGCATGGTTACATTGGCGAAATTGAAATCACTGATGGTCACAGAGCAGCCTCACAGGCAGGCTAAACAAGTGTGGGATGATCAGCCCCAGATTTGATGTGCAACTCAAATATCTAGAAAAATGGCAGAGTAATCTTCTTCTGTCCCACCAGTTTGGTTTCATTGTACTGACAACCTCAACTAGCATCATGGACTGTGAAGAAGCAAGACAATAACACACAGGAGGGAAAATCTTGGCATTCTTTTTCTAGAGATGTAATACAGATTTACAAAGAAAATGCCCCACAGACAAAAAAAAAAGAAAGAAAACAAAAAGAAATATATATATCAAAAACACCCAAATGTTTGAAAACTAAATAATCTGCTACTTAATCCACAGGTCAAAGAAGAAATCAAAGATAAATTAGCATTGTGAACTGAATGCAAAAGAAAACACAACATAACAAAATGGGTGGGATGCAGGGAATGCAGAACATAGAGAGAAATTCACAGCACTCAACCGTCTAAAGTAGGAGAAAAGAGAGTGTTCAAATTAACAACCTCAGCTTCCTTCTTTCTTAAGAAACTACAGAAAGAAGAGAAAGTGAAGCTCTGAGTAAACAGAAGAAAGTAATAACAATAATACCAACATTTTAAAGAAGTCATACTAATTCTACACGAACTCTTCCAGAAAGCTAAAGAGGAGGGAGGGAATCCTATGAGATCAGCACTCTATAAACCAAACCAAAGACACTGCAAGAAAAAAACTCATGAACATAGATGCCAATTTCTTAAAACAAAATTTTAGCAAATTGATTTCAATGATATACAAAAAGAATAATATATTTTAACTAAGGAGGCTTTATCCCAGAATTGCTAGATTAGTTTAACATTTGAAAAATCTCAGGACGGGGCACAGATGGCTCACGCCTATAATCCCAGCACTTTGGGAGGCTGAAGCAGGCAGATCACCTGAAGTCAGGAGTTCGAGACCTGCCTGACCTACATGGTGAAACCCCATCTCTACTAAAAATACAAAAAAATTAGCTGAGTATGGTGTTATGTGCCTGTAGTTCCAGCTACTCAGGAGGCTAAGGCAGGAGAATCACTTGAACCCAGGAGGCAGAGGTTGCACTAAGCCAAGATTGCACCACTGCCCTACAGCTTGGGCAACAGAGCTGGACATCATCTCAAAAAAGAAAAAAGACAAAATGAAAGAAAAAATCTCGGGCTGCATGTTGTGGCTCATGCCTGTAATCCCAGCACTTTGGAAGGCTGAAGTGGGAGGATTGCTGAGCTCAGGAGCTCAAGACCAACGTGGACAACCTTGGTGAAATGCCGTCTCTCCAAAAAAATAATAATAAATTATCTGGGCATGGTGACACATGCCTGTAGTTCCAGCTGCTTGGGGCAGGGTCGGGGGTGGAGGGGAGCTACTGAAGCAAGAAGATCACTTGAGCCCAGGAGGTCGAGGCTACAGTGAACCATGTTTGCACCACTACACTCTAGCCAGGGCGACAAAGTGAGACCCTTTCTCCAAGAAAAAAAAAAAAAGCATTTGAAAATCAATCAACCTAGAAAAAAAGAGAGAGAAAACAAACGAAAAAAAATCAATCAACTTAATTCACATATTAACAAATTAAAGGTTGGGCATGGTGGCTTACTCCTGCAATCCCAGCACTTTGGGAGGCTGAGGCAGGAGGATCACTTGAGGTCAGGAGTTCGAGACCAACCTAACCAACATGGAGAAACCCTGTCTCTACTAAAAATACAACAAATTAGCCAGGTGTGATGGCAGGCATCTGTAAACCCAGCTACTCAGGAGGCTGAGGCAGGAGAATCTCTTGAACCCCAGAGGTGGAGGTTACAGTGAGCCAAGGTCACACCACTGCACTCCAGCCTGGGTGACAGAACAAGACTCCATCTCAAACAAACAAACAAACATTTAAAAATAAAAAACATATGACCAGCTCAATAGACACAAAATAAGCATTTAACAAAATGTAACCTCTACTCCTGATAAAAATTTTCAACAAACTAGGAATAGATGGGAACTTCTGCAACCTGATAATGGATAACTATGAAAACCCTACAACTAGCATCATACTTAATGGTAAAAGACTGATTGCTTTACCCAACTCAGAACAAGGAAAGAATGTCTGCTATTATCACTTATATCCAACATTGAACTTGGTGAGATATAAGTGTTCCCCAATTTGATCCATAGATATGATAATTCCAAGTCAAAATCCTAGCAGGCTTTTTACATTTCACATTAAATCATACATATATTTTTACATTATATTGTTATTTTTATATTAACAATGTTTTTTTTTTAAATCAACAAGATGATTATATAATTCATCTAGGGACAGGCATGGTGGCTCACTCCTATAATCCCAGCACTTTGGAAGGCCAAGGCGGGCAGATCACTTGAAATCAGGAGTTCAAGACCAGCCTGACCAACATGGTGAAACCTCATCTCTATTAAAAACACCAAAAATTAGCTGGGCATGGTGGCGTGTGCCTGTAATCCCAGCTACTCAGGAGGCTGAGACATGAGAATAGCTTGAACCCGGGAGGTGGAGGTTGCAGTGAACCAAGACTGCACCACTGCACTCCAGCCTGGGTGACAGAGCCAGACTTCGTCTCAAAAAATATATTAAAAAAAATAAAAATAATAATAATTGACTCAAAATGGATCACAGACCTAAACCTAAAACTATTATTGCCTAGAAAAAGAAAAAGAAAAAAAAAAAAAAGAGAGAGAGAGAGAAACTCTTTGTGATCTTGGGTTAAGCAAAGATTTCTTAGAAACAGCACCAAAAGCAAAATCAATAAAAGAAAGAAAATCAATAAATTGAACTTCATCAAAATTAAGCACATTTATGCAAGATTCCAAAATCTCTTATGGAGAAAAAAAGAAAGAAAACTGAGAACACTTGCTCTTTGAAAGACATTGTTGGGAGAATGAAAAGGCAAGCTGCAGACTAGAAGCAAATCTATGCAAGTCACACATCTGATAACAGATTTGTATCCAAAATATGTAAAGAAATCTCAAAACTCAATAAGAAAACAAAACAAGCAAATTTTATAAATGGGCAAGAGATATGAACAATTTACCAAAGAGGATATACAGATGACAAATAAACACATGCAAAGATGCTCAATATCATTAGTCATTAGGAAATGCAAATTAAAGCCATGAGATACCACTACCTACTCACTAGAATATCTAAAATTTAAATGACTGACCAAATCACATGTTGCCAAGGATGCTGAGCAACCAGAACTTTCTGGTTCACTGCTGGTGGAAATATGAAATGGTACAACCACTTTGGAAAACAGTGTGGCAGTTTCACTAAACGTTAAACATGCTGTCCAAGGTTCAACTAAAAAAAAAGTTAAACATACACCTGCCATATAGCTCTGCCATTCCATTCCTAGGTGTTAACCCAAGAAAAACGAAGAACTATGTCCACACAGAAACCTGCACATGAATGTTCATAGCAGCATTGTTTGTAATAACCAAAAACTGGAAACAATCCAGACGTCCATCAACAAGTGAATGAATAAACAAATTTTGCTGTATTAATGCAACAAAATACTACTTTTTTTTTTTCAGATGAAATTTAGCTCTTCTTGCCCAGGTTGGAGTACAATGGTGCAATCTCAGCTCACCACAGCCTCCACCTCCCAGGTTCAAGAGATTCTCCTGCCTCAGCCAACCGAGTAGCTGGAATTACAGGCATGCGCTACCACACCTGGCTAATTTTGTATTTTTAGTAGAGACAGGGTTTCTCCATGTTGGTCAGGCTGGTCTTAAATTCCCTACCTCAGGTGATCTGCCTACTTCGGCCTCCCTAAGTGCTGGGATTACAGACTGAGCAACCACGCCCGGTGGAGACACTACTTAACAATAAAAAGGAATGAACTATTGATAGACTCAACGACATAAATGAATCTCAAAGTAATTATGCTGAATAAAAAAAGCCAGAGCCCCTCCCCCTAAAAAGAACAAGTACTATATGATTACATTTACATAAAATTTTAGAAAATGCAAACCAGTCTAGTAGCAGAAAGCAGATCAGCAGTTGCCTGAGTAGGCAGAGGAACTTTGAGGGGCAACTAATATGCTCATTATCTTTTTGTTTATTTGTTTGTTTTTGAGCCAGGGTCTCACTCTGTCACTCAGGCTAGAGGGCTGTGGAGTGATCACGGCTCACTGACTGCAGCCTCAACCTCTTGGGCTCAAGTGATCCTCTCACCTCAACCTCCTAAGTAGCTGGGACTACAGACATGCACCACCATGTCCATCTAATTTTTAAATATTTTGTAGATAATGGGAGTCTCACTTTTATTGCCCAGGGCAGTCTCCAACTCCTGGGCTCAAGCCATCCTCCTGCCTTGGCCTCCAAAATGCTGGGATTACAGGCGTGAGCCACCGTGCCCAGCTACTCATTATCTTGACTGTTGATAACTTCATGGATGTATACATATGTCAAAACTTATCAAATTATACATTTTAAATAAGTGATGTTTATTTTATGTCAATTATATCTCAATAAAGCTGTTTTTAAAAAATAATAATAATTTGATCCTTAGCTGCCTTCCCCAACTCTGTGCAACAGGGCAACTGCACTCCTACAATCCTGCTACTAGGCTTAAGGTTTATCCTCTGGAGGAAGTTAATGGATCTTCCAAGGACTGATTGGAGGACAGTGGGCACCATTGATAGCAAGGGAACTATAACAAAAAAAGGAAAGTCCACAGACTGAATGCTGAGACTCTGTTCTTTAGCCCCACCTGGGTCCCAGGACCCTAGCAGCCAGGTCTATCTCCTTAGGCAGAAGACTGAAAGACTTACTGGCCCAAGAAGAAATACTCAAACATCCTGACCTTGAGGAGTAGCATAGCCATATAACCCTGTGGGGAAGGCTGCAGTCAACAAGCTCCATTCACAAGATCAGAGCTGCTATCTGGCTTTTTAATATCCCACTCTTAAATATAAGCAGCAGATAAAATTAGAATTTCACTGTTCTGAGAACATGAAGGATCAAGACAGGCTTGTACAGGGGACTGGAGAGCACTGTTAGAAAGATACATTATATTCTTTAGAAAGAAGTCCCTTTTAAAATGCCAAAAACAGAAAAACCATGAAGTAGCAATTTAAGCATATTAAGATGTGTGAGGATAAATATTAGAAGAACCAGCTGAAAGAATTGAAAGTGGTTGCCTCTCAGGAAAGGAAAATAGGGAGGAATGAGGAAATTACTGCAGCAACAAGTTTAGGAGAATTATGTGACTCTTTAAATTATGTGCCCATGGGCCAGGCACGGTGGCTCATGCCTGTAATCCCAGCACTTTGGGAGGTCAAGGTGAGAGGATCACTTGAGGCCAGGAGTTCCAGACCAGCCTGGGTTATGAAGCAAGACTCTGTTTCTACAAAAGAAAAAAAAATTAGCCAGGCATGTGGTGTGCATCTATAGTCCTAGCTATTCGGGAGGCTGAGATGGGAGGATCACTTGAACCCAGGAGTTTGAAGCTACAGTGAGCTATGATCAAGCACTGTGCTCCAACCTGGGTAACAGAGTGAGAATTTGTCTCTTAAAAAGATATTAATTTAAAGTCTGTTTTATGAATCCCATTCTCTCTCCCTCTTTCTCTTCCTCTTTCTTTCTCTCTTTCATTCTTTTTTCTTTCTTTTGCTGTTTCTTTCTTTCTCCTTTTCTCTCTTTTTCTAAAATCTCTTCCTCTTTCTTTCTCTTTCATTCTTTTTTCTTTCTTTTGCTGTTTCTTTCTCCTTTTCTCTTTTTCTAAAATCTCTTCCTCTTTCTTTCTCTTTCATTCTTTTTTCTTTCTTTTGCTGTTTCTTTCTCCTTTTCTCTCTTTTTCTAAAATCTCTTCCTCTTTCTTTCTCTTTCATTCTTTTTTAAAAAAAAAAGATATTAATTAAAAAAAAATGTGCCTATGTAACTTTGATTAAAACTGGGGAAGAAAGTGAAAGAAAATTCATTAGAGATGAATAAAGCTCTTGAAAAATCAATGGGTAGGATAATCATGTCTCTGCCAGAAACATTCCCAGTTTCCGTCTATTAATAGCACTCCCTTTTACTCTCAAAATATGCCCATTTGGCTAATTTTATAATGATATGTGAGGCTGACACTTCCTGAATCCACTGATCAACCTTAACGTCACCTTAACATCAGACATGGTGTACTCCTGATATGATACAGCAGGAAGTACACGGTACCATCCATGAAATATCCTTGCCAAAAAAAAAAACTACAAAAAGCAGAACTTGAATCTCAAGTCTCCTGGTCAGAGTTTTTCAACCTCAGCACTGCTGACATTTGGGGACACACGATTCTTTCTTGTGGGCATCTGTCCTGTGCATTGCAGGATGTTTAGCATCATCCCTGGCCTCTACCCATTAGATGCCTGCAGCATCCCCACCCCCAGGCGTGACAATCAAAAATGTGTCCAGACATTGCCAAATGTCCCTGGGGAGGTGAAGGAAGCAAAGTCTCCCCCAGCTGAGAATCACTGTTGTCCACATCTTCAGTACCAATGTACAGGAAACAGGATGGAAAAATAGGTTAAAGGACACCAGCAGAATATAGCCAGCCACATTCAGAACGTGGGAAGTTTTTTTTTTTTTTTTTGAGACAGAGTCTTGCTCTGTCCCCCAGAGTGGAGTGCAGTGGCGCCATCTAGGCTCACTGAAACCTCCACCTCCCGGGCCCAAGCGATTCTCCTGCCTCAGCCTCCCAAGTAGCTGAGACTATAGGCACATGCCACCACGCCCAGCTAATTTTTTGTATATTTAGTCGAAACAGGTTTCACCGTGTTAGCCAGGATGGTCTCAATCTCCGGACCTGTGGTCCACCCACCTAGGCCTCCCAAAGTGCTGGGACTACAGGAGTGAGCCACCATGCCTGGCCACGTGGGAAGTTCTGAAGCATGGATGACCCAACTATTTTAACAAACAAATGACATGGGGAAGGCATAGGGGAGGGGCCATGACAGTATAAAAGCCCTTAAAAAATGTCAACAAAGGCAATGTGTGGACCTTGTTTGGATCCTCATTTAAACAAACTGCAAAAAGACATTTTTGACACAACCGGAGAAAATTGAGTTTGAAAGTATTATGACACTAAGAAATAATGCTAATTTTGTGGGTGTGATAATGGTAACTATGGTAACACTATTTTTTAAAGCTTTCTGTTAGAGAGACACATATTGCTGTACTCGTGGATAAAGTGTTACAACGTCTATCTGGTTGCAATGGGGAAAATAGAGATTAGATAAGACAACATTAAAACAGCGACCCGTATTGACACTGAGTGATGGGTACGTAGGTGTTCGTTATACTCTTCTCTCGACTTTTGTGTATGTTTGAAACTTTTTGTAATAAAAACCTAAATGTAATAAATCAAATCCATGAAATTAACAAAGTATGGCTCAATGGGAAGCCTCCAGAGTTTGGGGCTGTATCCCCAGATCCTCCACTAATTGTTCTGTTCATTTTAAGCAGGGAAGTCACCTCTCTGGCCTACAGAAAAAGGATCTTGAATTAAGAGATTTTCATAGTTTCTTCCAGGTGAGATTTTTAATGACTCTATGACATTTCTTGAATAAGTGAGCTGAGTAGCAGCCCTGAGGACCCAGTAGTCTGAAAAGCTTGAATTTGTGGTGGAGATGCTGGTGGTGACTTCTGGCCCAGGGCTCCCAGATTAAGCAGTGTGCCCCCTCCTCAGCCCCTTCACTGGTTTAGAAGTAGCAAGATCAACTGCCTTGGAACATTCTGAATTAGAAAGCGCCTGCTGAATAAAGCTTGCGTCAAACTTCTCCTTAAGCGGCTGTGGCTGCAGTTTGAGTAACTTGTCAGGAAAGTGTGAACTACGAGTCAGTATTACAAAAGTGTTTATTTTCAGCCTTTCCAAAAAACAGTGAGAAAGAGGAAAGCATGCATAATAAAGCAGCCGGGCATCTGAGGCAAAAGTTGGCTTTTCCTTAATCCTCTCCTCCCATCCTCCTACCCTTTTTAACTACAGGTACCCCTTTTATTGAATGCAGCCTTCCACAGGTTTGGACACAAGAACGAGCAGGAAGAGGGCATGTGGAACAGGATGGAGGAAGGAGGTAGCCCTCATAGGTGCGGGTGCAAAGCTCAGAGTGGCAAAGGAACAGCAGAAGTCCTGTTCTCCCATGCCCCTGCCAAGTCCTGCTGCAACAAAATGATGAGCTTGGAACTGACTGCCAACTGCCACAAAGGGAACCCTTATTACGGAGAGCTCCCTGAAACACCCATGGAAACAGCATCCAAAAGATCTCCGCTCTTGCTCTGAAGAATGCAGAAAACTATCCTTGCCACCATATGTGGGGCATCGCCCACAGAGAAGGGAAGGGGGAAACTCACACCCATCCCCTCCCCTCTATCCCCGTCCTGGGCCCCAACTTAAACCTCAGTTTCTCTCCCTCAGCCTGTCACAAGGAACTCCCACCAGTCTTCCATCTGTGAGGGTGGCCTTCCGCAGATGCAAGTCTGCCCGAGCTACTTACTCTACTCTTTTGTTTTTGAGATGGAGTCTCGCTCTGTCGCCCAGGCTAGAGTGCAGCGGCACAATCTCGGCTCACTGCGACCTCCGCCTCCCAGGTCCAAGCGATTCTCCTGCCTCAGCCTCCTGAGTAGCTGGAACTACAGGTGCCCGCCACCATACCTGGCTAATTTTTTGTATTTTTAGTAGAGACGGGGTTTCACCCTATTGGCCAGGCTGCTCTCGAACGCCTGACGTTGATCTGCCTGCCTTGGCCTCCCATAGTGCTGGAATTACAGGTGTGAGCCACTGCGCCCGGCTACTCTACTCTTTAAGGTAGTTTCATGAGCCCTCAAAGCTGGGGGGAATAAAATCCAGTGTACAGAAGCTCCAGTAGGGGCAGTGAATACTACTGATTTTAAAGCATCATCAGAAATCGCAGGCAATGCAAGACCCCCTGGATAAACCTTGAATAAGTATCTCTATAATATTCAGATTCCAGGCCTAGGACCAGAACCAAAGGAATCCTGCCTAGACTCTGGGGCCCTTGGCTTTGGGCCTGTTCCCTGGCTTCTCCTGTGCTGCAGCTCTTCCATCTCCCCAGAAGAGCAGTGGGGGCAGAGGCGCAGTTACCAAATGGCACATCCCTCCCTGCAAATAGTGCTGTGGAAAAGGCAGCCCCAAACAGTGGGTACCCCAGCCTGAGGGAGTACAAAGGATTGGAGCAGCCCCAGGAAGGCTTAAGTGTGCATTCCAAAAGTCTTGTACCCCTGAGTTATCAATCAGAGCAGTTCTGCTGGTAGCCCAGAGGCCAGCAGCAAAGGCAACAAGAGCTCTGAAGGGTAGAGGGAGTCAGAGAGTCAGCGGAAGGTGGATCAGGTCAGTTCTGAAGATGAAGTACAAATGCCTAAGGGGTTTTACCCTCCTTCAAAAAATGTGTAATTACACAAGTAATGCATGAATAAAATCTACTGAGAAAATACATCACTTCAGGCCAGGCACGGTGGCTCACGCCTATAATCCCGGCATTTTGGTTGGTCAAGGCGGGCGGATCACCTAAGGTAGGGAGTTTGAGACCAGCCTGGCCAACATGGTGAAACGCCTTCTCTATTAAAAATACAAAGAATTAGCTGGGCATGGTGGTACATGCCTGTAGTCCCAGCCACTCAGGAGGCGGAGGCAGGAAAATCGCTTGAACCCAGGAGGTGGAGGTTGCAGTGAGCCGAGATTGCACCACGGCACTCCAGCCTGGGCAACAAGAGCAAAACTCCGTCTCAAAAATAAAAAAAGAAAAGAAAAGAAAATACATCACTTCAGGTTAAACTGCTAAGTTGGTTAGGATGTGTTTTATTGTAACAGAACACCTGGCTAACAGTGGTTTAAGAAATAAAGGCTTTTAAATATCTCAGGTAACAAGAAGTTTGGAGGAAAACCATTTCTGCTTCAGAAAAGCAAGAAGATATCAAGACACTGGTTGGGCCAGGTTTACGCCTATACTCCCAGCAGGTTGGGAGGCTGAGGCAGGAGAATTGCTTGAGCCTAGGAGTTCAAGACTAGCCTTAGCAATATAGTGAGAACCCCATCTCTATAAAAAATTAAAAAATTAGCCAGGTGTGGTGGCACACATTCGTGGTTTCTGCCACGGTAAGCTGAGGCCGCCTCCGGCCTCCTGGGTTGGGCCCAGGAGCTTGAGGCTGCAGTGAGCTATTATGGCACCACTAAACTCCAGCCTGGGGGACAGAGCAAGACTCTGTCTTAAACAAAAAGGCCAGGTATGGTGGTTCATGCCTGTAATCCCAGCACTTTGGGAGGCTGAGGCAGGTGGGTCACCAAAGTCGGGGATTTGAGACCAGCCTGACCTACTAAAAAAATACAAAATTAGCCGGGCATGATGGCACATGACTATAATCCTAGCTACTCAGGAGACTGAGAGAGGAGAATCGCTTGAACC
>PVKP010034310.1:0-24324 GCA_004027715.1 Plecturocebus donacophilus
CTGTCAGATTAAATTAATGAGCTGCATGTTTTAATCATTAAGGTAATAGCAATATGTGGATTATTTGCCCAAGTCTTAATCATTTCTGTTTTTACCAACCAGGTCATCAAATGCTTTCTTTTAAAGAAATCTTCCTATTTCATAGCAGAGAATAGCTTCTATGTGGGGCAGAAATAAAGGGTTCAGAGTTCTAAAACGTTAAACAGCTTCAGGGGTTGATAAAATTTATAGCTACGCCTTTGTCCTTCAACACAGGAATTTGGAGGGACTGGCCATGGTCACCATTAGCAAATGGAACCAGCATGAGTTTCAATTTGCAAAGAGTTGAAGTAGAATAGGGAATTTTAGGTCTCAGCAGCTGAGGTGGGAATGAATTATTTTGTGGACCGTGGACAGCACTGAGACTGGGTGAGTTGAAAGAGATACTGCTGACTAGGCCCGCAGGGGATCTGATGGCTTTGCCTCCACTGGAAATTGCTTTATACAAACTTTAAGCTCACAGGCTGGTATCTGCATGGCAAATGCTGGCAAGAGGACTTGCTGTTCTCAGGAGAGTCCATGGAGGGTAGATAGATTAAGGCACAACTCCTATAGCTGATATTTCTGATAAAGCCATGCTTCAGAAAAGGAGGGAAGAGTTTTAGCACCATTTGCATTTCTTCTTAGATAGGCTATACCCAAGTGAAACCTAGAGCATAGGTTCAAAAAGAGAAAAATGCAGTTTACTACTTGTATTGTTGGGGTAAGGGCAAGCACATGGCTCAACTGATTTTTTACTAAACTTACTAAATTAAAACAATTATTTTATGAACTCTGTGATCGCATTGTCCAAGGTGTTACCACAGCATTTGTTCATAGCTCAAACGTAGCCCTTCCTATATGTGTTATAGTGAATTACACCATTTAGCTATGAGCTTCTGGTGATCAGTTGTAGTATCATATTAATCTGTGTGTCCTCAGGTCTTTATGCAGAGTTGATACTCCATAAAAGATCGTAGAAGGTAATTGACAGTGTAGGGTCAACAGAGAGTTTCTGCTTTCCTTTCTCGGAATTGTGATGTGGTGGGAAACCCAAGGATATAGGGGGTGGGTTTAGAAATATAAAATTATAGATGAGAAGGGCTCTCAGAGATCAGGTAGCTCAACACCTTCATTTTACAGATGAAGAAAGTGAGGACCAGAGAGTTTAATGACTTTTCAAGGTCACGTGGTTGGTGGCAGAGCCAAGATGGAGATGACATTGAAAGTAACATTTACCAGAAGCTGCTATAGACTGGACATTTTGCTTGACCTGTGCTGTTTGATTCATCCAGTCTTCTATCCTTTTTTTTTTTTGAGACCAAGTCTTGCGCTGTCACCCAGGCTGGAGTGCAGTGGCTCAATCTGGGCTCACTGCAACCTCTGCCTTCTGTGTTCAAGTGATTCTCCTGTTTCAGCCTCCCAAGTAGCTGGGATTACAGGCGTCCGCCACCACACCCGGCTAATTTTTGTATTTTCAGTAGAGACGGGCTTTCACCGTCTTTAGGCTGGTCTCGAACTCCTTGACTTCAAATGATCTGTCCGCCTCAGCCTCCCGAAGTGCTGGAATTACAAGAGTGAGCCACTGTGCCCAGCCTCTTCTATTCATTTTTACTGATATATCCATTTTCCATGTGTTTGGAAAAGGACTAACATTATTTTGAAACTAAATTATTTAGAAAAAATATTAAAGTAAATATTGTATTTTAATATTTGCTTTGTCCTTGTTTTTAGTATAGATCTAATATTTTGTACAGGCAAGAAAAACAAAAGACAATCTGACAGCTCTGTGTGGAGTATATTTCTCATACAGGCAGCCTAAAGATGATTCTTGCTGTGAGTTGAGACAAAGATATTTTACCATAATTTTGCTCTTAGTTCTAACACTGGTTAGATACAGAAACCTAAAAATGTGGGGGGGAAAAGTTTAGACAGACTAACCCATGTTTTTGATGAAAAGGAGTCAGATTTTTCCAAAGACTGAATTCACTGTGAATTTATTTGAAGAACCCACCTCATAGATTTCTTGGGTATAGAACGTGTTGGTATAAATTTACCGCAAGTGAATTTACTGTCAATAGAGGGCGCCAAAGGATGGAAAAGTAATTATTGATGACCGATTCATTTCTCCAGCTCAATTCGCCAGTACACACATATATATATGTACACATACGTATATATGTACTGGCGAATTGAGCTGGAATATATGTGTGTACTGGCGAATTGAGCTGGAGAAATGTCATATGTATTTCTCTAGCCATATATATGTATGCCTTTGAAAAGTTGTCTTTCCATTTTTTGTTTTGTTTTGTTTTGAGATGGGAATCTCACTCAGTCACCCAGGCTAGAGTGCACTGGCGTGATCTCAGGTCACTGCAACATCGGCCTCCCAGGTTCAAGCAATTCTCCTCTCTCAGTCTCTCGAGTAGCTGGGATTACAGGTGTGCGCCCAGCTAATTTTTATATTTTTAGTAGAGATGGTGTTACACCATGTTGCCCAGGCTAGTCTTGAACTCCTGACCTCCAGTGATCTGCCTGCCTCTGCCTTCTACAGTGCTGGGATTACAGGTGTAAGCCACCACACCTGGCTGTCTTTCCATCTTGAAAAAAGAGAATCAGTGCCTTTGTCCACATGTGTAATGTCATTTCTGCCCATCCAGGCAAAGGTAAGCTGAACAGAGCACAGCCTGAAGCTGGGCTTTGGTGTATGGGTGGTCTCTGAAGTTGAGAAAAAGTTCCTACTCCTGCTTTTTTTTTTTTTTTTTTTTTTTTAAACCAGGGCATATGATCCATATTTCTCCAGGTAGGACTCTGTCCAACAGCTTTACGTGCTCTAGTCCTTTAATTTTTAGCAAATCTCATTCCAGTTCCTGCCATATGGCAGGCGCTTTGTTAGTTTCTGGGGAAACCAGGTATCAAAGCAGACCCACCTGCATACAGCCTACAGACTAGTGGGCAACAGAGACGTTAACCAAACAGTCACACAGGCATACCATCCAAAATTATCTTGACAAAGTGGTGTTTGAGTTGAAATCTGAAAACTCAATAGGTGCTAACTAGGCAAAGTAGGGAGGGTTGAGGAAAAATATTCCAATCACAGGGAACAACAGGGTCCACACATCTGAGTCAGGAGGGAACATGGGCACTCCAGGAGTGGAAAGCCAGAGTGACTAGAGCCTGGGAAGTGAGAGTGAGGGGTTGAGGCTGGACAGGGAGGCAGCGTCATGTCATACAGGGGCTTAAGGCCATGGCACGGGGTTTGGATTTTGTTGTCTGCATCAGGCGAAGTTCCTGATAAGTGGTGATAGGGATAGATTTATGTTTTTAAAAAAGATTTCTCTAGCCATTTTGTGGAGAATGGATTAGAAGAGGGCAAGATCATGAGGAGGCTGCTGCAGCAGTTCAGATGCAAGAGTGGGAGAATGTGGTGGCTTGGATCACGATGGCGATTATAGAAATGGAGAGACATGAATAAAAAAGGAGATAAAATTGGCTTAACTTCATTGTGAATCAGACACGATGGTGAGGGAGGGAGTGGATGATCTCTAGGTTTCTGGCTTGCAAAGTGCACATAGGTTAGAGTTTTCAAGCCTGGAAAATACAGCTGGTGGTGTGTAGGAAGTGTTGTCATTTGATGTGAGGTGGAAATCAGGAACATAAATAGTTGATAGAGTTCATTGGGCAACCTGAGTTCTGGCTGTTGGTCTTTGCATCAAATCTCTAAACTTCTGTCATTAAGTTGATGTTTCAGGCTGAGCCAGGAGTGAGCAACAGTGTTGTAATGTGAAATTTAAATATGTAGCCAATACCAATGTGTACATATGTATATGCACAGAAAAAATCTGGAATATAATTAAACCATTAACTGTCATGTTTGAGAAGGGAGAGGGAGTTCCAATTTGAAGTCCAGATGTTACTGTGTTGCTTGAAAAATTTTAAAGTAAGCCTTAATTGGTATTCTAATTAGCAAAACTCATAAAATCACTGTCATTTCAAATAGAAAGCTTTCAGCTGAGAAATTCGAAGCCCTTGTGGAGCCCCAATAATCTCTCACCTCCGTTAAATTTCTCTACAGGAATTTAGAGAGCCTTTCCATTTTGGGACCTTCTAGTCCCAGAGAGCATAGATTTCTCTCACTGCAGCTCATTAGAGATGCTCAGAAAATCAACTTGAGGACAAGCTACAGAAGCCCTCCCAGCACCCTTTGATCTTTTCAGTAGCAAATGTGTCATTTGTAGCATGATGGTCCAGTTCTTATGTGAGGCTAAAATAGAGCCACTCCAAGATGCTTTTGAGACTCCCTGAACTCCTACTAACTAACAGCCTTTCTCCCAATTGATGTATCAGTTCTGCCATATCCCCCGGGACATCATTTCCACTTGCTTGGTAAATAATTAGCCTGGCTGCCTTTGGCTATAGCAAGGATTATAAATATTTTAAGCACTGCAAGTGATTGAAACTGTTTCTATTTGATTTTGTCTATTCCTTCGATGCTTTGGGTAAAAACTTAACTCTAACTAGGAAACATCTTTGGAAAGAACAATGTTCTAGGTATGAGAGGGTAGGGTGTTGTATAGGCTGTTACAGTCACTAGGCACTTGAAAACATGCTATAATAAGCCAGTGGTTTGAACCTATTCAGTTTTAGCTCAACTAGTCAATCTTTCTCACATGAGAAAGATAAAAGACCCCATTTCCTAAGAAGGTTTCTATGCTTATAGGATTTTTAGAAAAATAGACACCCTCCTCCAAGGGATCACAACTCCTCACCAGCAAGGGAACAAAACTGGATAGAGAATGAGTCTGATGAATTGACAGAAACAGGCTTCAGAAGGTGGGTAATAACAAACTTCTCTGAGCTAAAAGAACATGTTCTAACTCAATGCAAAGAAACTAAGAACCTTGAAAAAAGGTTAGACGAAATGCTAATGAGAATAAACAGCTTAGAGAAGAATACGAAAGACTTGATGGAGCTGTAAAACACAGCACAAGAACTTTGGGAAGCATACACAAGTTTCAACAGCCAAATTGACCAAGGAGAAGAAAGGATATCAGAGATTGAAGATCAACTCAATGAAATAAAATGAGAAGGCAAGATTAGAGAAAAAAAGAGTGAAATGAACAAAGCCTCCAAGAAATGTGGGATTATGTGAAAAGACGTAATCTATGTTTGATCGGAGTAGCTGAATGTGATGGGGAGAAAGAATCCAAGCTGGAAAACACTCTTCAGGATATTATCCAGGAGAACTTCCCCAATCTAGCAAGCCAGGCCACCATTCAAGTCCAGGAAATACAGAGAACACCACAAAGATATTCCTCAAGAAGAGCAAACACAAGGGACATAATTGTCAGATTGACCAGGGTTGAAATGAAGGAAAAAATGCTAAGGGCAGCCAAAGAGAAAGGTCACATTACCCACAAAGGGAAGCCCATCAGACTCACAGCAGATCTCTCAGCAGAAACCCTACAAGCCAGAAGAAACTGGGGGCCAATATTCAACATCCTTAAAGAAAAGAACTTTCAATGTAGAATCTCATATCCAGCAAAACTAAGCTTCATAAGCGAAGGAGAAATAAAATCCTTTATGAAAAAGCAATTACTCAGAGATTTCGTCACCACCAGGCCTGCCTTACAGAGCTCCTGAAAGAAGCACTAAACATAGAAAGGAACAACCAGTACCAGCCACTCCAAAAACATACCAAATGATAAAGACCATCAACACAATTAAGAAACTTTATCAACTAATGGGAAAAACAACCAGCTAGCATCAAAATGGCAGGATCAAATTCACACATAACAATATTAACCTTAAATCTAAATAAGCTAAATGCCCCAATCAAAAGACATAGACTGACAAATTGGATAAAAAGTGAAAAACCACTGGTGTACTGTATCCAGGAAACCCATCTCACTTTCAAGGACACACATACGCTCAAAATAAAGGGATGTAAATGGAGAAAAAAAAAAAAAAAGCAGGAGTTGCAGTCCTAGTCTCTGATAAAATAGACTTTAAACCAACAAAGATCAAAAGAGACAAAGAAGGGCATTACATAATGGTAAAGGGATCAATGCATCAAGAAGACCTAATGATCCTAAATATAAATGCACCTAATACAGGAGAACCCACATACATAAAGCAAGTTCTTAACGACCTACAAAGAGACTTAGAGTCCCACACAATAATAGTGGGAGACTTTAACACTCCGCTGTCAATATTAGACAGATCAACGAGACAGAAAATTAACAAAGATATCCAGGACTTGAACTCAGATCTGGGCCAAGCAAACCTAATAGACATTTACAGAACTCTCCATCCCAAGTCCACAGAATATACATTCTTCTCAGCACCACATCACACCTACTCTAAAATTGACCACATCATTGGAAGTAAATCACCCCTCAGTAAATGCAAAAGAATGGAAATCATAACAGTCTCTCAGACCACAGTGCAATCAAATTAGAACTCAGGATTAAGAAACCAACTCAGAACTGCACAACTTCATGGAAACTGAACAACTGGCTCTTGAATGTTGACTGGATAAATAATGAAATGAAGGCAGAAATAAAGATGTTCTTGGAAACCAATAAGACTGAAGACATAATGTACCAGAATCTCTGGGACACATTTAAAGCAGTGTCAAGAGGAAAACTGATAGCAATAAATGCCCACATGAGAAGCAAGGAAAGATCTAAAATCAACACCCTATCATCCTAATGGAAAGAACTAGAGGAACAAGATCAAAAAAATTCAAAAGTTAGCAGAAGACAAGAAATACTAAGATCAGAGCAGAACTAAGGAGATAGAAACACAAAAAAACCTCCAAAAAGTCAATAAATTCAGGAGCTGGTTTTTTGAAAAGATCAACAAAATAGACATACCGCTGGCCTGATTAATAAAAAAGAACAGAGAAGAATCAAAGAGATGCAATAAAAAACGATAAAGGGGATATCACCACTGATTCCACAGAAATACAAACTACCATCAGAGAGTACTACGAACAACTCTATGCACAAAAACCAATAAACCTGGAAGAAATGGATAAATTCCTGGATACTTGAACCCTCCCAAGCCTAAACCAGGAAGAAATCGAAACCCTGAATAGATCAATAACAGGGGCTGAAGTAGAGGCAGCAATTAATAGTCTACCAACCAAAAAAAGCCCAGGTCTAGATGGGTTCACAGCTGAATTCTACTAGACATACAAAGAGGAGCTGGTACCACTCCTTCTGAAACTATTCCAAACAATCCAAAAAGAGGGAATCCTCCCAAATCATTTTATGAGACTAACTTCATCCTGATACCAAAACCTGGCAGAGACTCAACAAAAAAAGAAAACTTCAGGCCAACATCCATGATGAACATAGATGCCAAAATCTTCAATAAAATACTGGCAAACCAATTGCAACAGCACATCAAAAAGCTTATCCACCATGATCAAGTAGGCTTCATCCCGGGGATGCAAGGCTGGTTCAACATATGCAAGTCTATAAATGTAATTCACCACATAAACAGAACCAAAGACAAAAACTACATGATTATCTCTATAGATGCAGAGAAGGCCTTTGACAAAATTCAACAGGCTTTATGCTAAAAACTCTCAATTAACTAGGTATTGATGGAATGTATCTCAAAATAATAAAAGCTATTTATCACAAACCCACAGCCAATATCATACTGAATGTGCAAAAACTGGAAGCATTCCCTTTGAAATCTGGCACTAGACAAGGATGCCCTCTCTCACCACTCCTATTCAATATAGTATTGGAAGTTCTAGCCAGAGCAATCAGGCAAGAAAAAGAAATAAAGAATAATTAGGAAAACAGGAAGTCAAATTTTCTGTATTTGCAGACAACATGATTATATATTTTGAAGACTCCATCGTCTCAGCCCAAAATCTCCTGAAGCTGATAAGCAACTTCAGCAAAGTCTCAGGATACAAAATCAATGTGCAGAAATCACAAGCATCCCTATACACCAATAACAGACTTAAAGAGAGCCAAATCAAGAACCAACTGCCATTCACAATTGCTACAAAGAGAATAAAATACCTAGGAATACAACTAACAAAGGATGTAAAAGACCTCTTCAAGGAGAACTACAGACCACTGCTCAAGGAAATAAGAGAGGACACAAACAGATGGAAAAACATTCCATGCTCATGGTTAGGAAGAATCAATATCGTGAAAATGGCCATACTGCCCAAAGTAATTTATAGATTCAATGCTATCCCCGTCAAGCTACCTATGACCCTCTTCACAGAACTGGAAAAAACCACCTTAAAATTCATATGGAACTAAAGAGAGCCTGCTAAGAATTAGAGAATCTATATTTACTAATTTTTTGCTTAGAATTGTCTGCTAATACAATTCTAAGCAAAAAGAACAAAGCTGGAGGCATCACACTACCTGACTTCAAACTATACTACAAGGCTACAGTAATCAAAACAGGATGGTACTGGTACCAAAACAGAGGTATAGACCAATGGAACATAACAGAGCCTCAGAGGCAATGCCACACGTCTACAACCATCTGATCTTTGACAAACCTGACAAAAACAAGCAATGGGGAAAGGATTCCCTGTTTAATAAATGATGTTGGGAAAACTGGCTAGCCATATGCAGAAAGCAGAAACTGGACCCCTTCCTGACATGTTACACTAAAATTAAGTTCAGATGGATTAAAGACTTAAACATAAGACCTAATACCATAAAAACTCTAGAAGTAAACCTAGGCAAAACCATTCAGGACATAGGCATAGGCAAGGACTTCATGACTCAAACACCAAAAGGAATGGCAACAAAAGCCAAAATAGACAAATGGGATCTGATTAAACTCCAGAGCTTCTGTAAAGCAAAAGAAACAATCATTAAAGTGAACCGGCAATCAACAGAATGGGAAAAAATGTTTGCAATCTACCCATCTGACAAAGGGCTAATATCCAGAATCTACAAATAACTAAAAAAGATTTACAAGAAAAAGCAAACCCATCCAAAAGTAGGTGAAGGATGAACAGATACTTTTCAAAAGAAGACATACATGAGGCCAACAAACATATGAAAAAATGCTCATCATCTCTGGTCATTAGAGAAATGCAAATCAAAACCACACTGAGATACCATCTTACGCCAGTTAGAATGGTGATCATTAAAAAATCTGGAGACAACAGATGCTGGAGAGGATGTGGAGAAATAGGAACACTTTTACACTGTTGGTGGGAGTGTAAATTAGTTCAACCATTGTGGAAGATAATACCAACCAGAGCCAAGTGTGGCGATTCCTCAAGGACCTAGAAATAAAAATTTCATTTGACCCAGCAATCCCATTACTGGGTATATATACCCAAAGGATTATAAATCATTCTATTATAAAGACACATGCACACGTATGTTCACTACTGCACTGTTTACAATAGCAAACACCTGGAACCAACCCAAATGCCCATCGATGATAGACTGGACAGGGAAAATATGGCACATATGCACCATGGAGTACTATGCATCCATCAAAAATGATGAGTTTGTGTTCTTTGTAGGGATATGGATGAATCTGGAAATCATTTCTCAGCAAACTGACACAAGAACAGAAAATCAAACATTCCATGTTCTCACTCATAGGTGGGTGTTGAACAATGAGAACACATGGACACAGGGAGGTGATCATCACACACTAGGGTCTGTTGGGGGTGGATAGGGGAGGGACCACAGGGAGTAGGAAGGTTAGGGAGAGATAACATGAGGAGAAATGCCAGATATAGGTGATGGGGGTATGGAGGCAGCAAACCACATTGCCATGTAGGTACCTATGCAACAATCCTGCATGTTCTGCACATGTACCCCAGAACCTATGCAACAATCCTGCATGTTCTGCACATGTACCCCAGAACCTACATATGTATGTATAGAATTGTAAGATTCATGATGTTAAAAAAAATAGAGCATAGTATTTAGAGCAGTTTTAGGTTCATGGCAAAACAGGATGGAAAGTTCTTGCATGCCCTCTGCCCCCACACATGTATAGCTTCCCACATTATTAACATCCTGCACTATAGAGATACATTTGTTATCATGAATAAATCTACATTGACATATCGGCATCACCCAAAGTTTATAATTTCCATTAACTTTCACTCTTTGCATTGTACATTTTATGGGTTTTCAAATGTATAATGACATGTTTCCATCATTGTATTATCACATAGAATAGTTTTACTGCCCTAAAAATTCTCCATGCCCCTCCTATTCATCTCTCTCTCCCCCTACTCCCTAGAAACCACTGTTATTTTTACTGTCTTCATAGTTTTGCCTTTTCCAGAATGTCATATAGTTGGAATCCTTGTAGAAATTTAAAAATAATTCCTCTCACAGTAACATGTAAGAACATAAAAGTTCCCATTCATATCATTGATTCTAGTCTTTACAGTGAATTCTTTGTGATTACTAAGGAAATTCAATGTCCTACCTAGACCATGTCTGTATCTTACCAGAAGCTCATGGATAACTTGGTGAGAACCACCGCCCCATGCAAGGCAGGCAGGGAAGTGGGGGTGGAGAAGACACTAGTGTGTTGGATAGGGGATCTGTCAACGGACCTGCAGAGTATTTGTTCTCAGCTCTTTCAGTGTGATTTATGATGAAAATAGTAACATGTGCCTATTGATCCCAAAAGTAACATACTACAATGGTATACAAAGTAAGTACTTTCATGCTTTTATCCCCCAGAAATGACCACTGTTAACAATTAATGTGTATCCTTCCGTACTACAGATGGACTCATACTACACTTATTATTTTGCAACATACTCATTTTATTGAAGAGTATATCATGGTTTGCTTTCTGTGTCAATTCCTAAAAAATCTCATCTTTTTAAAGATAAATAAAAATTTATCTAATCTTCTGTTGATGATAGTAACTTGGATTATTTTCAAATATTTGCTGTGAAGTACCAGCAATATTCTCATGCCTCTTTGCACGAAGTTAAATTTTCAGTTTAAAAAATAAGCATGTTTAATTTTTCTCTTTTTTTGTGTATTTAAAATTTTTATACATGTTACCAAATTATACTCTCACCAAAAGTATATGGGAATACACTTTTCTACATCCAAGTCAAGAGAAAGATTAACCTTTCATCTTTCCCAACTTTTTAGGTAAAAAAAGGTTTTAGTTTTAACTTTTTTATTCAGATATTAATGACGTTTAATTTTTATTTCAGTGCTGGGTTATATGAGTATATTTAGTTTGTGAAAACTCAGTGAGCTACATATTTGTGATATGCATACTTCATTGGGATAAGTATTATACACTGGCCTTTGCACAGGGATGAAGGGGATTTCTTTCTTTTTTGAGAAAGGATTTTACTATGCCACTCAGGCTGGAGTGCAGCGGCACAGTCCTAGCTTACTGCAGCCTCAACCTCTCAGGCTCAAGCAATCCTCCCACCTCACCCTCCTGAGTAGCTGGGACCACAGGCATGCACCACCATGCCCAGTTAATTTTTAAATTTTTGGTGGAAACCGACTCTCCCACCCAGGCTGGTCTTGAACTCCTGAGCTCAAGAAATATTGCTGCTTCAGCCTCCCAAAGTGCTGGGTTTATAGGTGTGAACCACTGCACCGAGCCAAGATTTCTTGTATATCTGTGTGGGAAGTAAAAAAGTTCCTCTTCAAAGTTTCCTTTCTTGTTAAAGAGTAAGTTTGCTAATAATTTTGTTAAGCCCTATCCTATGTAGCTGTTAGACATGCCATGCTTACAGGCATGTAGTACATTCTATGTCCTTGTACTTTAACCAAGATACCTGTGCTGGATGTGTTCACAGGCATGTCCCAGCTCTCCATTTCTTTTACCTGTTTAGAAAAGTTTTAAATTATTAGCCAATCAGGTTTTAGTTTAGATTGTGAGGTCTGGCTCCAGCCAACGGAGATCAGACAGAGCAGTAGGGACAACTCCAAATGCATAAGGAATAAATATGTCTGTTTTCCTTTGTTAATTGTACTCTCGTGGCAAGATGGCTAGTGAGAGTACCCTTCCTGCAGTCCAGGAAGTAAAAATTGCATTGTTGAAAGATCCTTTGTCTCAGTGCTAATTTTTCTTTGTGGCACCGGGCATCTGTTTTCAACAATCTGTTAGGCTGCTTAGGGTTGCAAATAACAGAAAAGCCTAAGTCAAATATGTATAGATATAATCATATTGTCTCATATAGCATGAATTCTCTAACTAGGGTGCACAGGGTTGATGAATTCTGCAGATCAGTGCATTCATTCTCAGTCATCCTCAGTGCTTTGGCTTAGCTCCCCTCATGCGGGAGCAACTCCATGCCTCACGTGGAAATGCCACCATATCCAGTGGGAGGAGAGAGACCATTAGTTTCTACCTATCTTTATCCTGTATCCAAGGAAGATTTTTTCTCAGATACTTCCCTCCTCTTCCTAAAGCTTGCTCTCACATCTCATTGGTCAGAATTCTATCATGTGTCCATACTTCCATTTGTCAATGGCAAGAGGAATGAGAACACCATGACTGATCCAAACTGATAAAGATTCACCCTCTGTGGCTGCAGCAAGGCCCACCTCGCCTGCTGTCCTTGGCTGGGTGGAGGAAATCAGCAGTGTTTGCTGGAGGTGGAGTATGTATGGGAAAGCAATGGGACATCTAATGGGAGAGGCAGAGGGGAGAGGATTGGGACAGACCTGGGTTGCCAGTTCAGATGGACTTGAAGGGAGTTAGCACAGACTGAGAGAGCTGTTGGAAAGCCACTTCATAGTCTGCAGAAGGATGGTGAAACCCAGTATTCATTGAGGCCCCTCTCAGTGTCAGATAATGTGCTTGGTGTTTGTGGATATGCTGAGGACAAAAGCAGACTTTATGGACATTGCAACCTGCATCTTAACTCGATGACATTGCATTGGGAAGCATAAAAAATGATATTAATAGTGGCTAATAGGCCAGGCATGGTGGGTCACACCAGTAATCCCAGCACTTTAAGAGGTCGAGGCAGATGGATCACGAGGTCAAGAGTTTAAGACCAGCCTGGCCAACATGGTGAAACCCCATCTCTACTAAAAATACAAAAATTAGCCAGTGTGGTGGCATGCACTTATAATCCCAGCTACTCTGGAGCCTGAGGTAGGAGAATTGCTTGAACCTAGGAAATGGAAGTTGCAGTGAGCTGAGATCCCGCCCCTGCGCTACAGCCTGGGCGACAGAGTGAGACTCCATCTCAAGAAAAAAAATAGTGGCTAATAATTACTGAGAGTTTCCTACAGGTGAGCATTATTTTAAGTACTTTAATGTATTAACTCATTTGGCGTTCACAGTAACTTTAGGAATTAGGCATTATCACTCCTGTTTTAAAGGTGAGTGGACCGAATCAGAGAGGTGAAGTGTAATCACGTGTCCTAGATCAAAGCGCTGGTAAATAGGGGAGCTAGGAATTGAGCACAGGCAGCGGGACTTTTGAGTTCGTGTTCCTAAGTGATCTATTGCGTTGCTCATGAAACCCACACATTAGCAGCTAGAATGTTAGTAATAGGAACAGTGGTCTCGAGTGGAAGCAGTATGAATAGAAAGGGGGTAGCTGTGATTATATTCCTGTCTGACAATTACTGAGTGCTCCCCGTCTGAGGGCAAACGCATTAAGTGCTATTTATATGTATAATCTTACTTAATTCTCACAAGTCTGTAAAATAAGTACCCTATTCCACCTGTGAGGAAACTGTGGCTTAGAGATGTTAAGTCATTTATCAAAGGTCAAAATTGTATTTGAATCTGGGTCTTTAAGACCCCGAAGCCTATGGAATTGGTTAATTCCACTATATTGGCATGAAAGTTATTTTCCAAACAGAAGACAAGGAATTCTGAAAAGGAACACTAAAGGACATAAAGGTGTCCTAATGTTCCTTTTTTATTGAAGAACTTCAAGAAAACCAAATTTTAAATGTTCTATTGCACTCTGGCTGGTCTGACTGTCCTTCATATAGGCCATGGTACAGTGCTCAGACATGATACTTTCTTTCTTTCTTTCTTTTTTTTTTGAGATGAAATCTCACTCTGTTGCCCAGGCTGGAGTGGAGTGGTATGACCTTGGCTCACTGCAACCTCTGCTTCCTGGATTCAAGTGATTCTTATGCCTCAGCCTCCCGAGTACTAGGATTACAGGCACACACCACCACACCCGGCTAATTTTTGTATTTTTAGTAGAGATGAAGTTTCAACATGTTGGCCAGGCTGGTCTCCAACTCCTGACCTCAGGTGATCTGCCTGCCTCAACCTCCCAAGGTGTTGGGATTACAGGCGTGAGCCACCACACCCGGCCAGATATGATACTTTAGGATATCTCAAAAGTGTTTTTTCTCAAGTAACCTAAACCCAGAATTTAGAAATGCTTTTCCAAACACTTTTTCCATTAAAAAAGTTATGTATGTTAGTTAACATTTTATCATGCATTTATAGTCTTTCTGCAATACATTTGTATAGATAATGGGCATCTTGTATTTACTCATTTTTCTTTAGATGAATGCAAATCAGTTTTAATTTGTATAACCAACCAGCCATTCCATTGATGACTCTTCTTACAAACCAAGAGCTCCACCTCACCCCACACCCATTCAGCTGTGGTCTCCTTGCAGGAGGGAGGCATGCTGCCCTGCAGAGTTAGGGAGCAAAAGTTACCTTGAGCAAGGCTGTCCAACCTGCAGCCCAGGGGCCACATGTGGCCCAGGATGGCTTCGAATGCTGCCCAATACAACACAAATTTGCCAACTTTCTAAACACATCATAAGAATATTTTTTTGCAATTTTTTCAGCTCCCCAGCTATCACTAATATTAGTGTATTTTATGTGTGGCTCAAAACAATCTTGTTCTTACAGTGTGGCCTAGGGAAGCTAAAAATTTGGACACCCATAACCTAGAGGGTTTTTTTCTTTTCTTTTTCAGTTTCCAGGGAGATTCTCTCAAGCCCTCCACCAGATGTTAATGTTGTACATGTGGCATTGGAGTCTTAGCTTTTCAAACCTTTTCTTTACTCGAATGACTGGGTGGAGCAAAGGGAATTCTTACAAGGTATTAGGGTTTCTTTCTCTTCTAAGCTGAATTGAATCCAGACAATATCATCAGTGACCAAAGTCACTGCCATCTGTCAACTGTGGGAGGCCCAAACAAGTGGTCTCCCTCTGCTCCCAGTGAACAGGTAACTTGCATCTCAAAAACCAACACATTCCACTTGGAACTTATTGGCAGACTCAAAAGAGAATCTAAAAATGAAATTAGCCAGAGATGGAACACACTGCTTTTTCTTAGAGCTGGTATCTCCTGGGTTCAGGCTTGTGGCATATGGGTTGAACAAGTCAATAAAGTTTTCCAATGGTACAGGCCAACTGAACATACTTTTCTAAAGCACAATGTTATATCAAAAATGGAAAGAAAAAAAAAAGCCCAAACCCACCCAAACCAGCTCACTTCTCTGGTGTGCCATATAAAACACTAATAAAATTGCCTGCCGTGAAGATATTTGAATTTAAATTGTTGTCAGGTCTAAGTAGGGTTAGCTGCTTGAGAGATAATCAGCATTCTAACAAAGTGCAAACACTATATACAAAGGACTAACACTATAATTAGTAAACACAGGTGGAACAACTTCTCGCTTCCTCTTCCTCAGATATATAGAGATTACCAGGGAAATAAGAATGACAGGATGGAAAAAAAAATAGAAAACATGTAAGGAAATAACTTTATAAATAGTCAGAATACAGTATAGTTTTGCATCAGAATGACAAAAATAAATGCACATCTCTTTAAATATTATTTTATTTTGCAATATTTTATATACATGTAAGTATATATGTATATAAAGTTTTATTCATCACTTGTTAGGATTTACATAGCATTTTCTCTCATATGCACTTCAAATAACAATATACAATTCATTTCAAACATAAACCATTAGTTCTGTTATAACAATATTAAAGAAAGAGCGAACAATTTAGGTGGGTCAGGGAAATGGGAAGACTATATTTAAAGAGTAGTCTGAAGTATCTCTGGGGAGGTTGAACAGGTAGAGATTTTAGAGGGAATATTTGTCCTGCACCCGACCAGGGCTTTATATACATACATTTTTCTCTGGAGTTTTGAACATCACACGTAGGGAGTTTAAGTAGGAGAAAATTCACAAGCCTCGACATCAGACAGCCCTGGATTTAACTCCCAGCTCTGCTACTTACTAGCAAGTTACTTAAACTCATTGAGCTTCAGTTTCTTCATCTATAAAGTGAGAGTTGTTAACACCGTCTTGGCAAGCTATTGTCAGGATCAAATAAGATAATAGTATTCAAGCACATAGAGCATAAGGAATGTTTCACCACTGCGCGCGATGGCTCATGCCTGTAATCTCCGCACTTTGGGATGCTGAGTTGGGCGGATCACTTGAGGTCAGGAGTTTGAGACTAGCCTGGCCAGCATGGTAAAACCCTATCTCTACTAAAAATACAAAAAAATTAGCCAGGCGTGGTGACACATTCCTGTAATTCTGGCTACTTGGGAGGCTGAGGCAGGAGAATCACTTGAACCTGGGAGGTGGAGGTTGCAGTGAGCTGAGATTGTGCCAATGCACTCCAGCCTCGGCTACAGAGCAACACTTCATCTCAAACAAACAAACAAAAAAGCAAAACAAAACAAAAAGGAATGCTTCACCAGGGCTGTTTCATTTCCTCTTGATTGTCTGTACGTGTAGGAATCAGTGTCATTCAGGTTACCAGATAGGTTTCTGAGAGAGAAGACAGCCATTAGCATACTGAAATGTGGTATTTTCTACCTTGCACTCTTTTTTCTCTTCCTTTTTATTTTTCGTCATAATAATAGTACAATTACATGGCCCTCATGGAAGATCTGATTCACTTTCAATGTTCCTTTTCCCTAACCCAAGAGTAATACTTAACGGTATTCACTTCTGGTAAAGACACATTTTCCTAATTGTTAAAATAAATTTATAATTCAACCACACAAAGCTTAATTTCTCTGCCTCAGTGAGAGCATGTGAAGAATGAAAGAACATGGGAGGCTCACTTTGAGGTTATTTAGGGTCAGTTAGGAATTGTGCTTATTTGTTCCTAAATCTATATCCTGATCTATCCCAGAGTGATTGAGATTCATATAGATTCTAACTCTGCTTCCAAATTACCAATTGTGTTGGTCTGGATTGGGATAATTCACTCCTACCTTATTGCTTCAACGTCATGGACTCTTGAGTGTATGAGTTTGTCAATGTCTGGATGAGTCTACTTGTTTTATATCTTTTATAGTGCCAGCTACACATTGGGGCATCCAGGAAGCAGTTGGTAAATTCTGAATGAGCAAATGATGAATGAATACTTTTAGAAGAGTATTTCTTCAGTTTTTGAAACTTATGCTATCTTTTTTTTTTTTTTTTCCTACAAAGAGTCGTGCTCTGTTGCCCAAGGTGGAGTGCAGTGACATGATCTTGGCTCACTGCAACCTCTGCTTCCCAGGTTCAAGTGATTCTCCTGCCTCAGCCTCCCCAGTAGCTGGGATTACAGACAGACATGTACCACCACACCCAGCTAACTTAGGTATTTTTAGTAGAAACGGGATTTCAGTCGGGGTGTCGTGGCTCACGTCTGTAATCCTAGCACTTTGGGAGGCCAAGGTGGGCAGATTGCCTGAGCTCAGGAGTTTGAGACCAGCCTGGACAACATGGTAAAACCCTGTCTCTACTAAAAATGCAAAAATTAGCTAGTGTGGTGGCAAGTTCCTGTAATGGCTACTGAGGAGGCCGAGGCAGGAGGATTCTTGAATCCAGGAAGCAGAGGTCATAGCGAGCTGAGATCGCACCACTGTGCTCCAGCCTGGGCAACAGAGCAAGACTCTGTCGCTAAATAAATAAATAAAATAAAATAAAGAAACAGGGTTTCACTATGGTGGCCAGGCTGGTTTCAAACTCCTGACCTCAAGTGATCCACCTGCCCCAGCTTCCCAAAATGCTGGTATTCCAGGTGTGAGCCACCATGCCCAGCTGAAAATCATGCTATCTTTTGATCAACAGCTCCCACCCGCAAAATGTGATACTCTTCTAAAGGGTCCCATCTAATGATGATGAATTGTATTCTCCACCGTTAAAACTTTCTAGCCCCCCACCCTAATTACACACTAAAAAGATACTATTGGGCATGCTCTCTCCCACTCAAGGTTCTGCTGTTTACCCCATTTCCAAGAGTCTCTGCACCATTTTAGATCAGACGCCCCAGAAATGCAGGGACGTTCCTATTTAAACAACTGCCATGCACAGACATATTAGGTACCAAATAAGTGCTTTTGATAATGACACAAAGTGACAGCTTCGGGAAGGCTTTAGGGCCCTACCACCACTGATTACATTCAGCCATTCAAAACTGGATTTAAATCCAGACCTCCCAAGAAGAGTCCCCATAGCTTAGTCTGAGATGGAATGCATGGCATTCTTCAACCTCTCTGCCTTAAATATCTGTCCAGATTATGCCCTTTCATGTGTTTTTGAAGTAAAAAAGAAAATCGTATCCTCTCCTAAAACTTTTCCTGACTCAGGCATTTAATATTATTAATGAGGACTGAATGGCTGGAGTTTAATTATTTTAATGCTTCCAGCTCAAACTGTAGAAGTCTAGGAACCAAATGTTTGGCCCATCGTAGCTAAAAGCCTGCCTATACTTTCCTTGTTCACGACTATAAAATAAAAAACAAGGAGAGTGGCTTGTAATTGTATGGCAACCGAACACATGGTTTTTCCCTTTCCTTTGGGATGAAAATGCCTTCCTGTAGAAACTAAGGTTATGCCCCTACTTGTGAAGCCCAAGGAGGGACACTTTGATGTGAAAGAGGATCCTGGCCAAGTAACGGATGCAGAAACCAGTGTGGGAATAGGAGGAGCCTCCAGAAACAGGAAAAGGCATTGTCCCAGGGAGGGGTTATTTCATCCCACTCTGTCGTCATTCGGGCTGTCTGGTTTATTTCCTCCCCCAGGTTGGTGTGAGTTGGAAGGACAGTCCTTTGTTAATGAGGTCAAGAACAAGACCGACCATTTTATGAGGTGGTTAGGGCTGAACTTTCAGATTTCAGATCTTATAAAAAGTAACCGAGAAAAAAAAAATTAATCTGGGCTTCATCTAAGGAACACCAAGGCAACTGGTTAGGAAGTGAGAAGTCCAATCAGTTGGTGTGGCTAAGCAACATCAAACACCTTGGTTTTACCAAGGAAATATTTTAAGCGGCCAACAGTTCAGGCTTTATGCAGATATAAGACTGAAATCCTGCCTGCAGCCAGGTTCCCTAAATAAAACTTGCTAAAATAAAAAAGATTTCTTTAAAGAGTTTCATGTCACAAATGAATAGCTGCTGGCCAAAGCACTGATAAACACAAAGCAATGTGTAGAGCTGGGAAAATCCCTGGCTTGTTTTCTGGGACAGCATTAGCAATGCCCCCGTGTGGGTTCTATCTTTCTTGGGGGCTTTCTCAGCACACACTGGTGTGTGCCCTGCAGCTCCTGGGGGAATACTGATGCATGGGTTCTGGCAGAATCTCCAGCCAAACCTCTGTCAGCTGGGAGCAGTATGGGAAAGAGCGGCCAAGGCTGGTTCCATCTGGCACGGGCTCGAGGCCTCTGGCTACATTATTTTCATTGTACTTAGCACTGAGTGCTTCAGAGCGCTTGAGAATGCTTTGTCTTTATTAGTTTTCACAACAGTCCATACTGTAGGACATCTTTAATATGAGATTGCCCACTTTAGTGTTCAAGAAGCTGATGATCAGAAGGCTTAATGGACTTGTCCATCATTACCTAGAAAATGAGTATTTGACCCAGGATTAGACTGCATAAATATGGGTCTCTAATGGCTGCATAGTCCACAGATAGAGCATTGCCATTTTTTCCCAGAACCTAAAGGAATACTTTTCTCATCTCATAGGACTCCTGTATCCTCCCCGGGCCCAATGAAGCCCCTGCCAGTCTTACCTAAGGACATGAACTTGGTCTGAACTGCTGGAGGCACTCTCTTAACTGAGGTTAGGCTCAGCTCAGCTCTTCATTCTATGTCACACAAAAGACCCATGAGGGTTTCAGATGAGCTGGATTTTTTTTCTAATCTGCAATACTTGTACATAAAAACAAAACCTTAGGGAGCATGAACTGCATAAGCCAAAGTTAATCTTATAAAGCAATTCAATTTGATATGGCAAAATATGAGTCACCTTCCATGTGCAAGACCCAAGACTGAATAAAATCAGTCCTGACGCTCCAGGAGTTCAGAGCCTTCTGAGGTGGACAAATGCACATACACTCATTTGTACTACAGGGCTGAGTGCATAATTGCTACACAAGAAGTAGAAACTAAATGTTAGTTGGGCCCAGAAGAGGAAGGAGACACTGATTCTGACCAGGGATGTCTGGAAGGTTTCTCTGAGGAGATGGGAGGGGCCCTTGACAAGTCAGACTTGGAAAAGCAGAAACAGAAGTCCCGAGCAGTGTGATTTGCCCAAGCTCAAAATGCATTTCTTCATCCATCGTACCAAACAGCTTCAGAACCATTATCTGAATGTTACCAGGGAGATATGGTGTATTGTGAAATTGAGATAATTTTTATTCTCAGCTCTATTTTGCTAAAAAATCCAGGAATAAGTCAGTGGCAGAGTGACCCATTTTTCTCATTTTGCATAAATTTATATTTAAATTCTCACTATTGAGGACTTTCATAATAATGAGATTTATCCAGAGCGTTGCATCAGTGTTAAAGAAGGGTGTTCATTCAGAGGAATTTTTTCAAAAAAATCAACCATGCATTGAAATCCATTTATGTTTTCTGTTTCTAACTGGCGTTTCTTGAAATATTTGCTAATTGCTAAATTATTTTAGCGATTAAATCCCCTGGTTTTTCTACTTATTTGAGTTAGTACCAAGTGAATAGATAAGGCGAAATCTGTTTCCTCCATGGAAATAGATTAAGAGGTTATAAACATAGGATTAGAGTTAACTATAGTATTAAGCAGGAGAAAGTGGTCATAATATATGACAATGAGTTTTTTTCCATGTTCAAAAATAGCGTACTTGTCAAATCACCCAGGCATTACGCTGAGAGATGCTTCATAAATACTTTCTATTAATATCTCCCCTTTAAAAGTAGTTTTCTGAGAAATGTCTAATACAAAAAAATTTGTTTCGCTTAGACAGATATAAGTGTTCTTTGTTTTAAGATACCTACTTGTGTGGAAATTTCTGCTTAAAACTAGTACTTTGAGCCTGGGTGCAGTGGTTCATACCTGTAATCCCAGCACTTTGGGAGGCTGAGGCGGGCAGATCACTTGAGGTCAGGAGTTTGAGACCAATCTGGCCAACATGGTGAAACCCCCATCTCTACTAAAAATTCACAAAAATCAGCTAGGTGTGGTGGTGTGCACCTGTGGTCCCAGCTACTTGGGAGGCTGAGGCAGGAGAATCGCTTGAACCCTGGAAGCAGAGGTTGCAGTGAGCCAAGATTGCACCACTGCACTCCAGCCTGGGTGACAGAGTGAGACTCCGTCTCAAAAAACAAAACAAAACAAAAACCCAAAAAACAAAAACACCAGTACTTCGAGATAAGATATTGAGTACTTTGAGATAAGATATGTGAATCTGACAGAAAGACTATATATTTAATTTTTTCCAGAAAGCTTAAGTTACCTGATTATACATAGTATTGTGTACAGCGTTTTTCAGCTGAGATCTATACAACCTAAGGTTAATGAATTCAGGCTCTGTGTTCATGCCTATAATCCCAGCACTTTGGGAGGCCGAGGTGGGAGGATCACTTGAGCCCAGGAGTTTGAGATAAGCTTGGGCAACATAGTAGGACCCTGTCTCAAAAAATTTAAAATAAATAAATAAAGTTAATGAATCCAGTCATTTGATTAATCATCGTTGAATATATATGACACACCAGGCATTGTACTACCTGCTGGTGCTTGCTTTAAAGAAGCCTACAGTTTTATAGGGTTTAGACAAACACCTAACATACAAACAACACTCACTGAATGTGATGAAAACCCTATTTTCTTGAATAGAAATCACACAGGTTATAAAATACATGATTTAAAAAAATTACTTAGAAAAACTGTGACCAATTAAACTATGACGTAGTATTGATTATAAGACTCATCCCAACTTCAGAGATGTTAAAATGTAAAAAAAAAAAAAGTGTATATCAGAATCAGTGAAATGCAGTACTCTCAAGGAAAAACAGAGAGGGCTGCATTAGACTGTCACAGGGAGATCTTTAAATAGGGTTGGCCTCCACACTGAGATACATTTTAGCTCGTACCTGAAGAATAAGAAGTTGGTCCTACTTCAGCCCAAGAGGAATGTTCTAGGCAGCAGGAAGAGCCTCAGGACAGAGGCATGTTTGGGGTGGCTAAATTATCCTTCACAGATTTTGTAGCAGTTATCTTGGGGCTTCTTTCAAACCACCACTGTTTTATTATAGAATTCTAAACCATCGAGGCATCTCCCTTTCCACATGGTCCTCTGTAGCTGTTGTAGCTTTCCTGCTGTTGTGTGTTCTGCTTTCAGGCGGCTCAAGGGCCCATTTCCTCTCAAGACTGCCGCTCTGGGGACCACCTCTCTGCTCTCCATCGCCCCCACTCTAGCCTGTGGCCTGCTCCTGGTTGAAGAAGCTGTCCTCTCAATCAAAATGAATACCACTCTGAAAATCTTGGGTGGTCCGACCTGATATTTTCGCATAGTGGCCACAGATATTTTAGGCCCCCAAGAGGTAGTCTTACTCTTTCAATTTTGCTGACTCCACTGTTTGAGGAACTTGGAATAATTTCCCCAGGGACTGGTCTAGAGGTACTACTGAATAACACCAGTGTTTTTCTTCCTCCCCACTAAGGGCCAGCTGGTGTCTCAAGACCAAACATAAAGCTTTTGGTGCTCAGCTCACTCAGAATGAGAGCCCTGCTTTCCCTCAGCACTCCTGCCCTTCGAGGGTGGGGACAAACATTCTCTTCCTTTGTTACTGGGGACTTTTGATCTTGGTTTTTGATATTTGTCATTCCCAGGAGAATTAGTACCCTGTGTCTTGGTAAATTGTAAGACCACTGTGGATTTGGGGTTGTCTCATTTCCCCATCCCTCCCTTCACAAGAAGAGAGAAGGAGAGAGAACACCCAAACCCTGCATCACCGCTCACTCACCTGTCCACAGCCTATGGAACAGCCACTGGGGCAGCTGTCATGAGCTGTTCGCACAGCTTTTCTGAGAGATTGGCAGTCTCCATGAGGAAGTGCCTGTAACTCCCTGCTATGGTTTCAATGTGTCCTCCAAAGTTTATGTGTTGGAAACTTAATACTCAATACAACAGTGTTGACAGGTGGGGCCTATAAGAGGTGATTAGATCACAAGCCTCTGCCCTCGTGAATGGATTAATGTTAGTGAGACAGCGGGACTGTTATGCAAGCAAGTTTAGCCCCCTTCCTGTGTACTTTCTCTCTCTTTCTCTCTGAAAAAGAGTGGGAGTTATTAGATGCTTTTTTTCAAAAAGAACTCCTTATACTATCTCCACCAATTTCTTTACATCCTATTCTAACCCCTCACATTCCATTCCTTCCTAATCCACTTTACTATAGTTTTCATTTTCACCAAGATTTATAGTGACAACAGCTAGTCAAACACGATGACTAACATTCTTTGTGATTCATCTTACTGACCAATTGGCATGTGCTTCCACTGTTAAAACACCCTTGGCTTCCCTGATACCATGTTCTTCGTATTTTTTCCCCATGCCATTGGCTTTTGTTTCACTCCTTTTGGGTTTTCTTTCTTAACTCCCAAATTTTCGAGTATTCTATAGGCTTGATTTTGGTTTCTCTGTTTGTTTTCTGTCTTTATTCTCATTCTAGGGAATCTCATTTCTTCTCTTTATAAACCACCAGAATTATGATAATTTCCAAATTTATTTCACTAGCTCCACCAAGATCCAAACTTATATATCCAACCTCCGCCTTGATATGAAATTTGATAATTAATAATCATTTGGAACCAGAATTCTTGATTCCCCTCGCAAATCTGTTCTTGTTTTTATCATTTCAGTAAATGACATATCTACTTAGTTGTTCAAACTAAAAACCTAGAAGTCATTCTCAATTCCTTCTTTTCTGTCACCGCTGTGTCCATCCACCAGCAAGTCTAGTCAGTTTATCCTCCAAAATCGATCTCAAATCTGTTTATTTCTTTTATTCTTTACCTTTACCCTCTTAGTCCAAATCACTGGCTGCAGTAACTGTCTAACTGGCGTCCA
>PVKP010034311.1:0-24329 GCA_004027715.1 Plecturocebus donacophilus
GGGGAGAGATAACATGGGGAGAAATGCCAGATATAGGTGATGGGGAGGAAGGCAGCAAACCACACTGCCGTGTGTGTACCTATGCAACAATCTTACATGTTCTTCACATGTACCCCAGAACCTAAAATGCAATAAAAAAACTGAGAGTGTGGTTTAGAGAGGAACTTGTTCAGAGCGATGGGACAGGAAGCGGTGGAGCTATTCTTAACCCCTGCACTGTGCTGGTGTTTCTTCTAGTTTATGGTCCCACCTCCCTCATGAGACAAGTGGGGTCATTAAGTTTTAGGGATTAGCTAAACTACAATTTGAGCAACATACCTGAGGTTGATATGTAAGAATGCCTCTTTTTAGGACAAAACCAGCAGAGATGCAGCCACTAAATAATGTACTAAAAAAAAATGTAGGGAATGAATTACATGAATAAAATATAACACCAGGTCTGTATTTAAAAATACTATAAGTTATATGTAGAAAAAAGGAGGATTATGGTGACTTTCAATATCTGTTTAATTTTTCTTCCCCCAGAGACTCTTTATGTACCATTCTAAGATTGTTTTGCTGCCTCATTTTTAAAGGATTGACGTGTTTGCTCTGATGGTAGTTTCACTTTCCTTCAGTTGTTGGCTTAAAAGACTGAGACCTCAGAAGATTTTCTGAGACATGGAAGCAGCTTTCCTGGACTAGTTAGAGGTGAACTTTTGAGTTGGGAGATTCCTCATTCCTTGCCAAGTCCAGAGAGGAAGCGGTCTGGGAAGCTGCTTTACTTTGCAGTGAGCTGTTTACCTTAGGTCTAACCACTTTGGTGTAGGGAAGCTCACTTTGTATCTGAAGTCAGGAACTAGCCTGGTATCCCAGGGGTTGGATCACAACTAGAGTGGCCATGGATCTAAGGCAGACATTCTTAACCAGGGGCTGTAACTAAGGCTTAGAACCTCCCTACCCCCCGGGAATGTTTGCTAATGTCTGGAGATATTTTGGGTTGCTATAACTGGGAGGATGCTACAAGCATCTCGTGGGTAGAGTCTAGTCCAGGGGTGTTGCTAAATGTCCTAATATGCAGAGGAGACCCCTGCCCCCCAATAAATAATCATCTAGAGAAGCCCTGGGCTTGTGTATGGATCACTGCTGATCTTGGTTCTCTAGGCCCCCAGCCTTGAGATAAGTAGAATCTTTCTCCCACCTTTCAGTATTATATCTGTCAAAATGCATAACATTTTTTACCTGCGCTTTTTTTCTGGCATTATTTTAGGCAGCTTATAGATTTGAATGTCTTGTGTGTGTGTATGTGTGTGTGTGTGTGTGTGTGTGTGTGTGCATGTGTGTGTATGATGTTTGGACTGTTACTATTTCTGTCTCATAATGTTCACGTATTGTAATCTATACTTATAAATATGAGTGTATGCAACATTCTTGAACCCTGAAAATTGTTGCAATTATTAAAACTGATCTGACCATTCTTATTATGTTATCAACTAATTTGTTGGGGGGGGTGCTAGTCTGGAGTAGTATAGGGAACATGTAATAGGAATAAAGTATCTGACTTAGAACAGAGATAGCTCACCCAGCAGATCAAACCCAGTTTAAATTTCTTTGGCTAAATACCAGCATTCCAATCATTTGCAAAATAGTGACCTTTCTGACAATTTTTTTTCCTGACTAAAAATAAAAGGACTTTATCAACCTTTTGGGTTGAAAATCTGATTACTATATTCATATTAAATATATCTTTTCATGCATTTGATCTAATCATTTGGGATAGGGTAAAATTATCTGTTCAATGTAGATTGAATATAGATTTAACGAATACAGTGCCTAAAAATTAGCAATTAAAAAGTATAATCCATGTTAGTGTTTGTGATTCGCCAACTTTCTTTTGAATAGTGTCTTTCTTGGAAAATATAATAAAACTCTAACTTAATGTATCACACAGAAAGTTATTGTTATGTATTTTGTGTTGGTAAGGTAGCAGTATGTCACAGGACCTGAGAAGAATCTTTGCTCTTGCATCCTTAAATACAGTGTGTCTTGACAGCTTGTTTGGAGGTTCTAATAGGGGAGTGCAGCTACTTGTATACCCTTGACTGAAGATCGGTCCTCCTCTCTTGGGGATGATCATCCTCTTTGTCCAAGCACGTAGCTTTGGGAGGGATGCACATCGAGTGGTGAGGGAGGAGGGGACACCCACCTAACCACCCAGATCAGCGGAATCAACCCTGGTGATAAATGGGGTGACAGATGTTGCAGCCAGATCACCCTCACATCCAATACAGTGTGTCTTCATCATGGTGTGAAGGTGACGCCAAGGGTTCTAGTGCTAATTAAATTCTACAGGACAAATAATCACCAAGAGTACATGGCTGCTACACTTGGCTGGAATTATTTGCCCTAATGTTGGTGATGGTCTAGGGAAAAAACATCCTGGTGACTTTAACCAATTGATTGATCCTGTTGGTCAGAAGTCCATTTTGCTCCAATGAAGTGATATTCAAAAGTCACTCTGTGTGTGCTTCATGTCTTTTGAATAGAGATTGTGGCTTCCTTGGTAAAACCAAGCTTCTTTGTGAAGCAGCAAATTTAGTAGCCTCCTCTTTCGTATATATTGCTTTTCTTCTAAGGGATTTGAAATTGTCCTTCTCCTAGAGATGACATCAAAGCAACCAAAGCTAGAAAAATTCACGCTCTAATGGAACAATTAAAGCGATTTAGGGAAGTCTGCCCATTCATTCATGCATTCATTCGGCATCTATAGGCACTGTCTTCACAGAGCTTCATTTTTTTTCCCCTTGGCCTCTAGTGTACACAACCCAGTATTATTTGATTTTAAAAAACATGTAACTTTGGTTATACTGATGAAGCCTGGACAGTCTTGAAGACAGGAAGAAATGAGACAACAGTAAACTTGGAAGAGACCTGATGGAGCCTCCTAGTCCAGCCTCTTCATTTCTCCACTCAAATATAGAGTACCTGACAGATGATGTGACTTGTGTAGGGTCATGGAGCTAATTAGTGACAGAGCCTGGGCTGTACTAAAGTGTCGGAATCTGATTACACCTTTTCTTTCCTTCTTTCCATGCCTCTATGGCATATGAGGCCTTGGGCACCATTGCCCTATTCTGGCCCGTTTGCTTGCCTGTCCTTCTGCTGTCCAGCCATCCAACAATCCAAATTCAGCATCTGTAATGAGCTGGCTGCCTCACAGGTCCTGGGGATACATATACTATTTAAGAAGGTGTAATTTCTGCCCTCTGAGAGCTCACACTCATGAATAAAATGACTAAATAGGCAATTACAGGGTTGTGTATGATGTGTGTTGTATCAGCCAGGTACACTACACGTAGGAAGGGCATGTCCCCTAGCCAGGGGAGTGGGCTGAACAAGGAGGACTTCCTGGAAAACATGATGACTAAATTGAGAGATGAGGGACTAGGAGTTGTTGTACAACCAAAGCTAGAATAGCATTTGCAAAGGTTTGTCAGGAAGAGTCAGCACAGTGCATTTGGTGGAATTAGAAGTAATTTAATATAGCTGGACCATACTTTCTTGGCCCATTTAGGAAACAGATTTCACATTTGGGAGCTTTTCTATTCCTTACATCTTCTAGCAATCAAATATATTTTATAATTAAAGTTTGATAGTCTTTTTGACTTCTATACTATAAATGTTCTCTTCTAGTCCCTTGTGGGTTGCAAGTGGCAATAACAATAACTAGTGTTATTTAAAAACGTAGTTCAGGGCCAGATCATGCTGAGAATTGATTCTCATTCAATGAAAAAGCTGATCCCACCCAGGAGAAGGAAATTCTCTTTTAAATAAATATTTGTTTCTGGATTAAGATCTCATATTCTTTACTCAATTTCACTATGATGGATTTAAAAAAAAAAAAGGTTTGTTTATAATTACCTGCAAAATTCCTTGAAGATTTAAAATAAAAATGCCCAGAGTGCTCTGAACATGGCTGCTACCTTAATGGGTACAGGCATCTTGACACATCTGTCAATCTAAGCTGCCAGCTATTGCTTTTAGTTTTCAAAATGGGATTACAGGCAGTTTAGTCTTTACATATTTCAGTCTGCAGATGATTCCATTTTTCTTCCTACATACTCCCAGGCCGTTTGATTTAAATCAACCTTATTTATGTGGGAAGGACAATTTTCTGTCTTTTTTTAACTTATCTTTTGTTGGCAATGGACTCTGCTTTGCTGTGAAGAGTTTTACACACATCTGTATTAGCATTTATCATGTTATATTGTAAGGGAAGTCCATGATTCAAAACATCTATAATACATGTCTTAGTTTCCATTAAGAATAAATGTAAAGTAAGGGTAATGTGTTCTTGTGGGACATATCACTTCACAGTTATTGTGGGTAATAGCATCTTTCTACTGTTCTGATACTGCAGTCTCATTGCCAGTATTTTTTCCTTTATACTCACCTGATTATACTACAACTTTTGCAGACTAAATTATGTAACTGCTTTAAACAGACTGTTTTCATAGAAGCTGTATTCTAAAGTAATGAAACAAAACACAGCAATTTGGGCCCTTATCATAACATTTTTATCATACCTCCTTTTTAGATTGCTGATTTTTGAGAACCAGCAAGAGTACCCACATATAATCAGTCCTTAGATAATATAATTATGGTTTATAAAAGTCACTTATAACTCTAACAAAAGTACCTACCACAGGTAGGTAGAATTCTAAGATGGAACCCTGAGATTTTCCACTTCCCTGTTGTACATGTCCTGAATAATGCCCAAGACTGTGAAAATGATGGGCTTGGAAGTGAATTTTTCTTTAGAGACTCCAAACAAATGCTTATCTGGCTGACACCTTGATTTCACCCTTGTAATATCCCAGGCAGAGACCCCAGCCACACCTTGCCAGACTTCTGACTTACACAACTGTGAATTAATAAATAGATGTTGTTTTAAGCCACTAACTTGGTACATTTTGTCACACAGCAGTAGAAAACTGTTATAAGTACATATTAAATTAACTTTTCAGAGTTCTCAAACCTCTCACAGAAATTCAGAGGCAAGTAAACCGTAGTAGAGTTCATAGGATACTGACAAGGAATGCTTCTGGTCCACTAAAGTGGCACCACTAGTAACTAAAGCAATTTCCAATACTTTGACTGCTCAGCCTAGAAATAATGGGAGTCTTCCCTCACAATAATAGTGGGTGAATTAAACACCTGACTGTCAATATTAGACAGATCATTGAGATGAAAAATTAACAAGGATATGTAGGACTTGAACTCAGCTCTAGATCAAGTGGACCTGATAGACATCTACAGAACTCTCCACCCCAAAGGAACAGAATATACATTCTTCTCAGTACCACATGGCACTTACTTTAAAATTGATCACATAATTGGAAGTAAAACACTCCTCAGCAAATGCAAAAGACCTGAAATCATTGCATTCTTTCAGACCACAGTGCAATCAAATTAGAACTAAGATTAAGAAACTCACTCAAAACCACACAACTACATGGAAATTGAACTACCTGCTCCTGAATGACTCCTGGGTAATGAAATTAATGGAGAAATCAAGAAGTTCTTTGAAACTAATGAGAACAAAGAGATATCCTGCTGAGTTGTCTAGAGAAATTAAATTTAAAAAAAAAGGAAAAAAAAAAAAAGAGAGAGAGATAATGTGCCAGAATCTCTGGAATGCAGCTAAAGCAGTGTTAAGAGGGAAATTTATAGCATTAAATGCCCACATCAGAAAGCTAGAAAGATCTCAAATTGGCACCCTCACATCACAACTAAAAGATCTAAAGAAGCAAGAGCAAACAAATCAGAAAGCTAGCAGAAGATGGTAAATAACTAATATCAAGTCAGAACTGAAGGAGATAGAGACATAAAAAATTCTTCAAAAAAATAAATGAATCCAGGAGCTGCTTTTTAAAAAATAAATAAAATAGACTACTAGCTAAACTAATAAAGAAGAAAAGAAAGAAGAATAAAATAGACACAATAAAAAATGATAAAAGGTATATCAAACCTGACCCCACAGAAATACAAACTACCATCAGAGAATACTACCAATACCTCTATGCAAGTAGACTAGAAAATCTAGAATAAATGGATAAATTCTTGAATCATACACCTTCCCAAGACTAAACCAGGAAAAAGTTGAATAGACCAATGACAAATTCTAAAACTGAGGCAGCAATTAATAGCCTCCCAACCAAAAAAAGCCCAGGAGCAGATGGATTCACAGCCGAATTCTACCAGAGGTACAAACGAGAGCTGGTACTATTCCCTCTGAAACTATTCCAAACAATTGAAAAGGAAGATGATGGGGTGATGGATGCAGCAAACCACTAACATGGCACATGTATACCTATGTAACAAACCTGCATGATCCTCACATGTACCCCAGAACTTAAAGTATAATAAATAAAATTTTAAAAGTGCTTACTTAAAATAAACAAACAAAAAAGGACTTCTCCCTAACTCATTTTATGAGGCCAGCATCATCCTGATACCAAAATCTGGAAGAGACACAACAACAAAAAACTTCAGGCCAATATCCCTGATGAATATCAGTGCGAAAATCCTCAATAATATACCGGTAAACTGAATCCAGCAATCCAGCAACACATCAAGAAGCTTATTCACCATAATCAAGTTGGCTTCCTCCTTGGTATGCAAGGCTGGTTCAACATAGGCAAATCAATAAACATAATTCATCACGTAAACAGAACCAAAGACAAAAACCACATGATTGTCTCAATAGAAGCAGAAAAGGACTTTGATAAAAATTCAAAATCCCTTCATTAAAAAGTCTCAATAAACTACGTATTGTTGGAACATATCTCAAAATAATGAGCTATTTATGACAAACCCACAGCCAGTGTCATACTGAATTGGCAAAAGTTGGAAGCATTCCCTTTGAAAACTGGCACAAGATAAGGATGCCCTCTCTCACCATTCCTATTCAACATAGTATTGGAAGTTCTGACGGGGGCAATGAGGCAAGAGAAAGAAATAAAGGGTATTCAAATAGGAAGTGAGGAAGTCAAATTGTCTCTGTTTGCAGATGATATGATCCTATATCTAGAAAACCCCATCATCTCAGTTCCAAAGCCCCTTAATGCTGATAAGCAACTTCAGCAAAGTCTCAGGATACAAAATCAATTTGCAAAAATCACAAGCATTCCTAAGCAGAGAGCCATGAATGGACTTCCATTCACAATTGCTACAAAGAGAATAAAATGCCTAGGAAACAGCTAACAAGGGATGTGAAGTACCTCTTCAAGGAGAACTACAACCACTGCTCAAGGGAATAGGAGAGGACACAAACAAATGGAAAAATGTTCTATCCTTATGGATAGGAAGAATCAATATTGTGCAAATGGCCATACTGCCCAAAATAATTTATAGATTCAGTGCTATTCCCATCAAACTAAAGTTGATATTCCTCACAGAACTAGAAAAAATATTTTAAAATTCATATAGAACAGCAAAAAAAAAAAAAAAAAAAGCATGTAGCCAAGACAGTCCTAAACGAAAAGAACAAAGCTGGAGGCATCATGCTACCTGACTTCAAACTACACTAAAAGGGTACTGTAACCAATACAGCATGGTATGAGCACCAAAATAGACACATGGACCAATGGAAGAGAATAGAGATCTCAGAAATAATACTACACATACAAAACCACCTGATTTTCAATAAACCTGACAAAAACAAGCAATGGGGAAAGGACTCCTTAAATGGTACTGGGAAAACTGGCTGGCCATATGCAGAAAGCTGAAACTGGACCACTTTCTTACACTTTATACAAAAATTAACTCAAACTGGATTAAAGACTTAAATGTAAAACCCCAAACCACAAAAACCCTAGAAGAAAATCTAGGCAATACCATTCAGGAAATAGGCACGGGCAAAGATTCTATGATGAAGTCGCCAAAAGCAATTGCACCAAAGTCAAAAATTGACAAATGGGATGGGATTAAACTAAAGAGCTTCTGCACAGAAAAGGAAACTATCAGGGAGAACAAACAACCTACAGAATGAGAGAAAACTTTTGCAATCTACCCATCCGACAAAGGTCTAATATCCAGAATCTACAAAGAACTTAAACAAATTTACAAGGAAAAAAAAAACCTATCAAAAAGTGGGCAAAGGACATGAACAGACACGTCTCAAAAGAAGACATCTGTGCAGCCAACAAACACATGAAGAAAAGTTCAACATCACTGATCATTAGAGAAATGCAAATCAAAACCACAGTGCGATTTCATCTCATGTCAGTCAGAATGATGATTATTAAAAAGTCAAGAAACAACAGATGCTGGTGAGGCTGTTGATAAGTAGGAATGCTTTTACACTGTTGGTGGGAATGTAAATTAGTTCAGCCATTGTGGAAGACAGTGTGGCAATTCCTCAAAGATCTACAACCAGAAATACCATTTGACCCAGCAATCCCATTACTGGGTATATACCCAAAGGAATATAAATCATTCTGTTGTAAAGATACATGCACATGTATGCTCATTGCAACACTGTTCACTATAGCAAACACATGGAATCAACCCAAATGTCCATCAGTGATAGACTGGCTAAAGAAAATGTGGTACATATACATCATGGAATAATATGCAGCCATAAAAAGGAATGAGATAGTCTTCTGCAGGAACATGGATGAAGCTGGAAGCCATCATCCTCAGCAAACTAACACAGGATCAGAAAACCAAACACATGTTCTCACTCATAAGTGGTAGCTGAACAATGGGAACACATTGACATAGGGAGAACAACAACACACACCAGGGCCAGTTGAGTGGGGAGGAGCTCACAGGGGAAGGGAGAGCATCAGGAAAAATAGCTAATGCATGCTGGGCTTAATACCTAGGTGATGTGTTGATAGTGCAGTAAACCACCGTGCACACATTAACCTACACATTCTGCACATGTATCCTGGAACCTAAAATTAAATTTTTTTTTTTTTTAAAAAGAAGTCTATGTCAGAATATCATGAGGCTGGGCATGGTGGCTGAGGTGGAAGGATCGCTTGAGCCCAGGAGTTTTAGAGCAGCCTGGGCAACATAGTGAGATCTGTCTCTACACAAAATAAAAAAATTAGCTGGGCATGTTAGTGCGTGCCTGTAGTGCATACCTGTTTGGGAGGCTGAGGTGGAGGGATTGCCTGAGTTTAGGAAATCGAGGCTGCAGTGAGCCATGATAATGACACTGTGCTTAAGCCTGGGCAACAGAGCATGACCCTGTCTCATAAAGGAAAAAAAAGAAATCATGGGAGTCTTGATGATGTTTTATAGTTTTAGGGGGACTCAGATTATTTCAAAACATATGCATAGGAATGAGCCTTTATTACAGTTTTTAGATCGTCGAATTTTAGATCAAATAACTAAGATTTCCTAAAATGTGATGTTATATCTTTGTCTCTTTTCCCATTAAACACTGAGTTCAGCAAAAAAGGTGACTGAGTCTTAGTCATCTTTTTATCCCTAGTACTTAGCACAGTGCTGGCATGTTGTAGGTGCTTAATAAATGTTAGCTGGAAAATTGAAGTGTAATAGAATGAGTAAATAAATATGTCCAAAGTTCTTTTTGGATTCAGAGTGAGTAAATAAATAGGAATGGCTGTGTTCCAATAAAACTTTATTTACAAAAACAGGCAGTGGGCCAGTTTGGCTCATGGGCTGTAATTTGCTCAGCTCTGGTATAGATCACAAGTTCTTACAGCCTCTAGGCAATTCTATCATATAACCTTCATGGCAAATTTTAAGTATATCTAAATAGTTAATAGAGTTAAACAAAGTTCACTTATTTTCCAGACTGTATTTACTACTTGCCTCAGACATCCCTTCTGGTGCAAAGGGAAGTAAGTCATTCGTTCCCAAGGGCGAGGTCTTCCTTAGTTTCTGTTGCATTCTGTAGCTTTTTTGTGAATAAAGTCTGAATGAAGCAAAGCTAAGCAAACAGGATGTGCCTGAATGAATAGCAGTTATTGACCTGGAGTGGAGATATTTCTTTCTGTAGTATTAAAACATGAAGTTAAATTCTTAAGGTCACACATGATACTCTGATTTATAAAAGCTTATGAAGGGTGGCATACATACACCAAGGCTGTATCCAAATGGAGTATTTGTGAACTTATGAACAGCTGAGGTCATGGACAAGGGTGGCCCAGGTGGGAACGTAGGAATAGAGGCAAAGGTCCTTTGCTGCTGTTTTATGTTACCGACACTTTTCTTAGGGCTTGCAGGGGAGTGTTCTTTGGGACAGGTAGATGGCAGGTATGAAATGTCAGGTAGCCAGGGGAAAACAAACATGGGGCATTTGACCTGAGCTATTTGACCTACTAATTCTTTGTCTAGGAATTCATCCTAAGAAAAAAAAATTAAGGATGTGGGTATTGATTTAGCTACAGGCTTGTTCACAGCATAGTTCTTAAAAAAAATTTTTTTTCCAGATCAGTGAAAATATTCCAAAGTGGAGGAGTAACTAAATAAATGATGGTATATTAATACATAGAAATTCAGCCAGATGACATGATATTATAGACAAGTATTTAATGATATAAAAAGATATTCACTCTATTTTGTTAATTGAAATGAACTTTACAATATGTCTGTACAGAAAAGTATCATAAAATGCCTATTTTCCCACACCCTCAACACCACTTTATTGTATAACCTGATTTCTATTTAAAAAAATTTATACACAGACATAACTTATACATACATATGTACATACAGACATGCTTCAGTTTAATTAGTTTGTTAAGGGCATGAACTGTGACAGGCCTGGCTTTGAATCTCAGTGTTGTTACTCAAGGTCTTTTTAATTTTTAGTAAGTTCCTTACATATTCTCTGCCTCAGTTTCCCTATCTTTAAAATGAGGATAAGCTCACCTCTTACTTTCAGTCTCAATTTCTCTCGGCACAGTAGGTGTTCAAGAGGTACTTGTTGAATGAACAAATTGACCATCACTGTTGGTGCTCAGTACATTATTATTTTATACAAAAAAAATCAGAATTTAAATGCTAAACTCTTTTAAGAGCTTGGTAAGAGAATACTTTTAAAGGTAACTCTGAGAGTAACCTTGTTGTTTATGTAACTGTCTCTGCCATAACCACATGAGTCTTTTATCACTGAAGTTATTCTGAAGCCAGAGTTGGGGAAGGGTAGGATGTTGGCACTGAAAAAGACTTGAGAAACAACCCAGTCTCTATCTATTGAGAAGGTGAGATTTTCTGATCTGAGAGCCAGAAATCAAATGCATTACCCCAGGTGAGCTCAAGTCAGAGCTGAAACTAGAATCCAGAGCCCTTGATCGTAAACTTGCAAAGTTACATGGGAAGTTAGGTAGAGTAAACAATTCTGGTGGTATACTAATGATAAACTCCCTAAAGAGCAGGGAAAGGCATGCATATGTGTTTTTGTGTATGTGCAATAGGTTGTGTTGAAATGATGGTGTTGAACTATTTTTAAAAAGAAGAGAAACTAGTGCTTCTTGTTTTAGAATGAGAAAAAAGGACTTTGTATCATCATTATTATTATTTTTTGCATGCATTTTCCAGCATTCACAGGAATCAGTGAATGGTTTGGAGAGTGACCAGAGGAATCATAGATGCTGCTCTCACCCCTGCAGCAGATATATGGTAATTGAGCAAGCCTTTTAAATGTGTAAGTTTGGCCTGATAGGCACCAGATTGCCATAGAAAATTCACACCAGATCTTGTATAGAGGTGTACAGTTTTGCACGGAAGCCTGAACTAAAAAGAGTTCACTTACTGTTTGTTATTTATCCTGTTTAGCTTTGATTTCTAAAGGAATAGTACTTCTTTATTTTAAAATAACTTACACGTAAGTACCATATTATACTTATTTTTTAAAAAGAAACACTGTAGCTTTTTATTTTTAAAAATTAAATTAGGCTTTTAAAAATGGGATATTTGAATCTACATAAAATATTTCTCTATGTTTATTGCATAGGCAATGAACAAAATTAAAATTAACCTTTAGAAAAATTAAGATTTATGATTTGCAATATGAAATGCAGAAAAAATTCTACACAGCATGAAATGTTTATTTGCTAATTTAAGTTGGTCATAGTGGTGTGCTTATACCCATGTGTATATCAGCGAATTTTCCTTTGCATTATTTTAATATTCACTTTTAAAATACTTCTTATAGCAGTTTACTAAATTGCAAATACAGAACTTAGTTAAGCACCCAAGATAATTTATGTATTTGTTCTGTTTACAGTAACTTTAACTTAAATTTCTAGTAAAAATGGCAATTGTCATAAGGAAATATATGAAATATATGTTATTTGCCATGTTTAAACCCAAGCTCTCAGAAACTGTTCTTGAAGAATCTTTGGTTTGGTATTTCATTTCCATTCATAGTCTAAACATTTGTTGTATGTTTCTGTGTGATTTATATATTTTTTCACCTGAGGGCCACAAGACCTTTATTTCGAGTTTTAAGCTAAGTATTTTTTTCTTTGAATAATTTATCCTTTAAAGTCCCTTCCTTTCTTTTGTGTCTCTGTGATCAAGGAGATGGGAACTAAACAAACACTGTGCTAAGTGTTATGGTACTTGACAAACTAGTTTGGTTAGATAAGTCTCCCAGTTGGAGTGTCAGCACACAGACTAGCCCAGAGAGAGAAGGAGGGGGCAGAAAATCACATCCAAAATGCTTACAAAGTCAATGACTTGTGATAGAGAAAGAGCCTGAGACACCGTCCCTGTGTTGAATTGAAGGAAAAATAAAGAATGTCAATTTTAGCCATTGAAATTGTCTTATGGGGCACAGGAGGCACTAATTTGCTCAGACATCTTTTGGCAAACTTGCATGTAGAATCTGCTAGATCCTGTTGTTATTTATGTGCAGTTGTGCCTGCAGCCAGGGAACTATCTTTCTGGACTTGCTTCTTTCTAACTGAGAATAAAGGCTTGAAGAATATAGGAGATGTCAGTAGCAACAAGCAACTTGAATTCTTCAAGATAAAGACCATGGCTGGGAAGAATTGAGCAGGCAAGTGGAGGTTACTGACTCTGCATTAATAAAAAATTTACGAGAGTACAGAACAAATCATGCCAGGCCATCTTTATCGTTTTCTAGGTGGATGTGCAAGATTAAAGAAAGGAATTCAATAGCTGTAATATCTGGAATTGAGTAAATCATCTAATTCAGTGTCTCCACAAATCTTTGGGGGCAGTGGGGGCAGGGGCAGAAGAGGGGGAGACCCTCAATGAGAATTGGCTCTGAGCACTGTCATGTGGATTCAATTTGGCTGTTGTAATAAATTACAATGGAACAGGGTCCACTGGGACGATGTTGGGATCAATAGAAGGTCAGGCTGTAACATCTCCAGCAGTGGTCTGGAAGAATGGATAACACACTTTATTAAGCTTGGCAGGCCAGGAGGTTTTGGAACTGTTGTGGTCACCACCACTGTCATTAGCCTTTATGAAGCACCTGTTGGGTATGGGGCACCCTGTGGGTTGTTAGATGAAAGATGAAATGTGTATGATTGCCCAAATGGTCAACCTGTCTAAAAATGATGATGATAGGTACAATTCATTGAATACTTACAAGGCTGCCATGCATAGGGCCAAGACTTTTTCATGGATTATTTCTTTTAATCCTGATGACAACCTTTGAAGGGCAAGGGTTTCTTCCCATTTTACAGATGGGAAAAAGGAAGTAGAGAGAATTGCTGTGGATAATGCAGCTGATTAGTAGCAGCAATAGGTAACTGAACTGAAGTAGTCTGGATTTTACTCTTAACCATTATCTGTGCATATAGAAATCTTTATGTGCTCATGAGGAAAGACTGTTTGCTAGTTCCTTCATTTGTGTGTTCATTCAGCAAACATATTAAATATACTTAAGATATTCCCAGTGTAGTAGAGATAGAACTCATTCTAAGATAATTTTTTAAATGGTAAAATTATGACTCTGATACCGTTACAAAATGAACACATGTTAAAGATTTTACTTAACTCATTAATCAGCGAGGGAACCAGGCAGATGTTAGAACCGGATAGAAAATTCAGAAAACAGACACATTTGTAGATCAGGAATATTGAAATGAATGTGCAAATGTAGACAAAGCTGGCTTTTTCCCAAGTGCAAAGGAGAAGTCAATATAACCGCTACTGGACAGGTCAGAATCCGCATGTTTGTAGACAGGAATTATTTTCATTGCTATCAGTTATTTACAGTTTACCAAGTTGTACAAGAGCTCAAAGACAGTAAAAGACTAGAACAAGTTAACCTGAAAGGGTACGATCTGAACATTTATTTTCCATCGAAGCACAGTTTTCTTTTTTTCCTACAACACTAAGGAAAGAATTGTGATGTGGCACAGTGGAATATGATTTAGGATAAAAGACTTAAATATAGAGAATACATCTAACTCTCCTTAACTATTTAGAGAGGACTTCTGGGCAAAGTTGGAAATTAAAATAAGAATCATTCAGCCCAAAGACACTTCAGTTTTCAGATCGGGAAACTGAATCCCAGAGATCTGAAGTAAGTTGTCCAAAGTCACTTACTTCCTGTAGCTGATCATTAGCAGCAATAGGTTGCAAACTGAAGTAGTCTGGATTTTACACTTAACCATTATCTGTGCATATAGATATCTCTATGTGCTCATGGAGAAAGACATTTCAAGAGTACAAGAAGCCTTATAATTTTCTGGCTTTCCATGATCCCCTCATTGACTCTAAGCCAGGGAGAGTGGCTGAGGGCCCTGGACCAAAGTTTCTGTGGTAGAGAAGGAAAGACCAAATGTATTAGGGTTCTCCAGAGAGACAGAACCAATAGGATGTGTGTATATATAAAGAAAAAGATTTAAGAAATTGGCTCATGCGATTATGGGGACTCTGTGAGTCCAGAATCTAATGGAAGAAGCTGGCAGGCTGGAGACCCAGGAAAGAGTTGCAGTTTGGGTCCAATACTGCCTGCTACTGAACTAGGAAGAGCCGGTGTTGCAGATGAAGTCTGAAGGCAGTCCGCTGAGGAATTCCTTCTTGCCTGGGGGAGGTCAGCCATTTGTTCTGATTGGATGAGTCTCTCCCACATTATGGAGGATTATCTGCTTACTTAAAATCCACTGACTGAATGTATTTCATCCAAAAACACTCTCATAGAATCATCCAGAATAATGCTTGACAAAATATCTGGGTACCATGGTCCAGCCAAATTGACACGTAAAATTAACAGTCACATGTCATCAGAGGACTGAGAGACTTTGTCTTTTCAGAAGTGATTGGGGTGGTGGCAGAGTTGGTAGGGATGACACTAACACCAGGCACCTGGAATGTGGTGTGGGGAGCAATCAGAAGGTTATGAACCTGAAGGTAGAACTTTTCCAACCTCACAACTTTCCCAAGAGTCAGCCTTTGGAATAAGTCCAAGGGTCGTGACAGTTACAGAGACCAATTGCAGGTCTGTACATCTGCCTTGTCAGGGTATGTCTCCCTAAACGTTAAGGGGAGGCATGGGTTCAGGAGGGGTTTCCGGGTAGTCACAACTCATGAGTATGTTTGGTTATCAGGAATTACAACCAAAGCACAGCTATTTATCAAATGCAGTCATCTTGCTACAAAAATTTGCAATATGAATTGAAGATTTGTTTTACAAGTACATCTCTGAAAATCACATTGATTATATCACTGTAAGAATAACTGATAAATAACAATCAATTGGAGAAGAATTTAATGTGGAACATTATGCAAAGTAATATTATTTAAAATTCTCTTATTTGAATATTTATACCAAACTAAAGAGGTAGATCATTGTATTTCTTACCTTTCTCTATTTGTTCTTTTTTTAAAAAAAAAAAACATACTATTTCACCTTTCAGTACAATCTATCATTTACTTATTAATTGTATTTATTTTTCATCTGCCTCCCTCTGTTGGAATCTCAGTTTTATAAGGACCGAATCATTGTCTGTTTTGTGTACGGATGTATCCCAAGTGAGTAGATCAGCATTTACCATGTAACAGAAACTTAATCAATGTATGAAATACATTGAGTGAATCTCTCACTAAATCTTCACATCACCTACATGTCAGTGAGGTAGCTACTGTCAGATGAAAACAAGGTTCTGGGAAGTTGCTTTGGTGTTGCATTTTAGGTACATCTTAGAGAAGATGAAGAACCATGCAGCTACACCAGAGCACAACCCAGTCAGCTGGGGTCTTGACAGGGGCTTTACAATTAAGAAGAATCCAACCATTCTGAAGATTTTATAGGCCCAAAGCAAAACCAAGAAATGAATAAGCAATGTGGGGACTGATGCTGACAAATTACAAGAAAGAAAGAAAAATTAACCAAAAAATGTTAAGATGAGGAATTATTATTTCATAGGTACAAAATTTTAGTTTTGTAAGATGAAAAGCGTTCTGTAGCTGGATGGCAGTGATGACTGCACAGCAAACAATATGAACGTACTTAAGGCGCCTGAACTGGAAACTTAAAAATGGTTGAGATGGTAAACCTTGTTTGTGTATTTTACTGTAATTAGAAATAAAATACAAAAAATAAAATAAGTGTTAAGATACAGAGCTATTGTTTATGATGTGTTTATGGAGGAAGGAGGAGAAGGTAAGAAATACAAGGATCTTATTAGGGAAATGGGAGAAAAAAAAGACCTGAGGTTAAATTTTGGCTTATCTCTTTCCTAATTCTGTGGCTTAGACACGTTCCTTACCCTTCTCAACCTTAGTTGTCTTCAAATCTGTGATGAACGTGGTCGTGGTACCTACCTCATAGAGAAGTCATGAGGATTCATGGAGAGTAAGGGGAAAAGCTCAGCACAATGACTGGCACTCAGCGAATCTTTTTTTTTTTTTTTAAGAGTGTGCCTAATCAAGTGACCAGGGAAGGTGTCTTCATGCTTTCCAATCCCTTAATATATTGATTGGCTTTTCAATAAAGCCGTTGAGTGCAGGATTAAGAGCTCTAAGAGACCAAAACCGGCCAGAGAGTACTTGTTACATCATCTCTTCTATTCTCTACTCAGAGGGTATTAAGTAACGACCAGCTATTACCAGCACAGATCTCTCTGGTCTTAAAGGTTGACACTTATGTCCAGGTAGTGCCAGGAGACCCCAACTCTCTCACAAGGCCCATACATAATAATGTAGGATGCATAATAATTGGGAAACAGATTTTGTCCAGATCAGCTTCAAGAACATGACCTGGTCAGTGTGATTGATTTGTCTCTTTCTTTTCTGAGGTGGTTGACAGTGAAGCCACTGAGTTGTAACTTTTCCTTTCTTATCTAGGACACTGAGAAGTAGGTTTCTCCTGTTTCCCAAGAGAAACAAAGTCATAGCAAGCATGCAACACCCTCATGACATGGAGGAAATGCTAAAGACCAAATGACATTTCACGTCTACTTTCCCTTCCTTTATGGGGACTTTCATAAATTATCTCATAGGAATCGAGCAAACCAAAGCTTGTATCCTCTAGGGATGGGTGTTCAAAAGCATTTATCTCCAGATGAAGGAAGAATTGTCACATGGCAAAGGTTAAGCTCTTGTTCTGGTGAGACAGGATGGACTGAGGGTTATGTGGACATCGCTCAGTGAACATTACTACATACCAGAGATGAATTTGCTGGGAAGCTAATGGTGCTTAAGTTCATGCCCCCACCTTTGCACAAGTCTCTTCCAAAACTCTGGCAGTGTATTCATTCTCATGTTTATGATTTTGTAAATTTTGCAAAAGTAAGATTTTTCTTTAAAGAACCCCCCTTCCACACTCCTATCAAATTCAGACCCCATAAAAACCAGGAGCCACCCGGGCTGTTATTTGTTGTTGAAATGTGGGCAGACAGAACCAACCACAATGTGGCAATTCTCAGCACAAGGGCATGCAAGTGCAGAAAGAGAGGGGAGACTCAGAGTGGGATTGGCCAAGAAATGGAGATGGAATGAATTCACTGAAAATAAGAAGAGTCTCCCTGCAGCTGGATTGTGCTAATGATGGGGCTGATAGGCCCCTGGAGAGTGGCAGATTTGGAAGCCAGCCTCCATTACCTCTGCAGTTTGTCTGTCTCGCCTGTTATACAGGACATTCTAGTAGGAAAAGCACTGCTTGAGCTCTTCGGGGCAAACTTAATGACTAACGTCTTTTAAGTCAAATTTCCTCTGAACAATAGGAGCTAAGGTTGTATATCAGAACCAGACGTAAATATATTTGGCCATGGATTACAATAAAATTTACTGGTGCTAAAGATAATCAAACCATTTCACTTTCCATGTATTTTATTGTCTGAAAAAAAGTGATATCACTCCTTGGAAGGGAGGAAAATGACTTGCTTCATTTGCTATTCTGCTGGGAGAGAAAATCTCTGAAACTCAAAGGCAACTATGACTGTCTTTTCTCCCCTAAGTCTGCCCTCCCCATCAGGGAATACTGCCATCCCAGCTAGAATGCACCTTCTTTCAGCCTACCCAGGTTTTACAGCACCAAGGCTGTATCGCATTCTCTTTGCTAGCTGGTGGAAAGAGGCAAACTATTGAGCAGATGTTGATTAACGGGGCCCAGGTCGCAGTATTTGGCATTTCAGTTTAAGTTTAGTGGGGCTTTGATAGTGTATACACAGAGGGCCCGTGTCTCGCCTGAGGTAACGAATGCTGCAACCTAACACTCACATTGTCTTTCCGAGCCTCTGTGTTGCACTATTGAATTACATCACACTGCCATGAGGGCTGTGAGCCTCTGAAGACCGACATTTGGCCCATGTCAGATCTTAATTGCTTTTTGATATAATATTACGTATACAGAGCATGAGGGTAATTTTTGAATGACTTAATAAAAATGGAAGCACCTTGAAAACAGGCTTTTGATTGTTACTACAACAGTTTTTCCAACTTGCTTGCTTGAGTGTTGGCATAGCAACTTGGTTGTAAATGCTATTCTAAAAGAGATGCCCCATGTTTTATCCATAGACAGTATATTGAACTAATGACTTATTAGTTGTATGCAGAGTTAAGCTGCAGTTTCCTCATCGATAAAATAAGAACACAGTATCTTTTCCACAGGATTATTATGAGAGTGAAATGATATTATGGATGTTAAAAGTATCCAGCAGGGGGGACAAGGTACCCAGCAGAGAAGACAGGACATAACAGATATTTGATACATTATATAGCCAATCATATTTAAATATGCTATAATGTATATCAAAGACATTTATTCAGTAATAAAACTGTATTCCTATCATGTTCCACATCTAGTTTTCATTCATATGGTATCTCAAAATTGGGTGCACTGGTTTGAAATGGAGTATCTCTGGAATTTTTACTTTGAAACCCTTGAACTAAATCTCCCCTGTGCAGTGATGTTTGTTTTTCCTTGTTCCAATTAAAAGCAGATTCATCACTCTGGCCCATGGGTGGGCATAGTCCTGCTATTATTTCTCTTTAAGCACTGCCTGACATTTCCTAAAAAGCCATGGGTTGGGAGGCAGGTACTGTACACAATTTTATTAAAAGGCCAACTTTATATCATTCTCTTCTGTTTTCCCAAAGAGTATAACTTTAAGCCTAAAAACAAAATGGGTATAATAATTGCCATATAATTGCCAGCTGTTAGTGAAGTTTAACTTGTTGGGAACTTGAAGGACGAGTTTACAGATGATTCAAAGGTATGCTTTTGAGTAAATGATCTCAGCCTATGCAGTGGCAGGGGTGGGGTGGGGAGAACCATGAGCTGCAGCTGGTCTGTTTGCCTCTTTGTATCTCCTACAACTTTGAGGAGGTTACAGTTTTATTGCCTGGAATTAAGAGGGGAGAAATGTAAACTGCTTCAAAAGCTTTGAAGTTTTGGTTTTAAAGGTTAGACTGGTTAAGGTTTTACTTAAAAAAAAAGTCAACTTCTTCTTAATGATGCCACCTTACATTGCAAAGGGGCCTTATAATTTTCATAGGGAGCATGTTGTCCCATTCTATCCCTTTCTTAATCCTATGGAGTCATCGGGGCAGATATTATCATGCCCGTTTTTTATAGATGAGGAAGCTGAGATTCTAAAGTGGTTAAATGGCTTGATTGAGATCATGAGATAGAGAAGCAATGGGAATCATGTTTTCTGGTTTCCAGTAACTAATAATTGCAGCAATAATTATAATGGCAAGGACATATAAAAGGTCAGGAAAATGTTTTATATGTCAACTGTTGTGCTAAGTCCTTGATGTGTATAACTTGGGTGCCACCTGAGGTTACCCTCTTGAGATGTCAATACAGCTTGCATGTTCTACCGGATATCCAGAAACCAGCCCATCCCTCCCAAGTTCTCCCCATCCCTCATAGTGTCATCTTTCCAGAATGCCTTCTGGGTATGAATTTCTGTCCTGTTACACTGTTCAGTTACACCTCTTTCCCCTGTGGGTCTGGTTGTTCTGTTTTCCCACTTGTGGAACCCAGCCTCTTCCCTTTAACTTCCCTTACCATTCACACAAGGCAGGTGGGCTGAGCAGGCTTTCCTGAAACCTTGGGTTGGGAGAGCAGGGCTTATAATCATAACAGGGAGGACTTGAGAAAATGGAGCATTAGGCTTCCCTGATTCTGCACAAAGTTGGTGCTGCCTTGCCATGCGGAGTTTTTCATCAGTCACTTTGCCTGCTTGTTTCAGCAGCCTGTCAAGTGCTCAGCTTCTTCCCTTACCTACTTTTCTCCTTAGCCCACCTGACTACCTTCCTTCACACTGTCAGCCCTACCCAACCTGAAGATAGTGGGAAAGATGAGAGGCTGGAGGTATGGTCTGTCAGGGGGCAGAGGAACATGCAGAGACTTCAGCTTCACTGTTTTCAGGTAAGGTAGGGCTGACAGTCCTATGATCCTGTGGGGAAGATGACTACTGCTAGTAGTAGTTCAGATTTCCCTAAGCAATGGCAGCACTTCTCTCAAAATGCAACTCTGGTGCCAGCTTTTAAAATTCCATTTCCCCCTTGCTTTCTGTATTTGTATTCACTCTTGTAGCTGCCATAACTACCTTCTGGGATAGGTGTTACTATTATCCCACTTTACCATGGATAAAATGAGGTTCAAAGACATTAGCTTACCTGCCCAGGCACACACAGAATTTTAACATCTCCTCAGATTCACTGCTCTGAGGGTCATCAAATGTTTTCTTAAAGGGCCAGATGGCTTCCACTGCAAGTACTAGGGTCTGCCGTTTGTAGCACTACCGCAGGTATAGATATTGGCTGGGTTTCAATAAGTTCTGTTTACAAAAACAGGTGGTGGGCTGGAAACTGGCCTTTGGGCGGGAGTTTGCTGACCCTGCTCATTAGCATATGGCTGCCTTTTCCTGTCATACTGGCTCTCTATTTAATGTCTCTAAAACCTAAAGTGGATTGAGAACAGAATCCATGTGGACACATCATTTTGAGCTCTTTTTCCTTTTCTGTCTGAAAGCAACTTGTATAGCTTTTCACAGAGCAAACAGGTCTGCAATGACTGTTAAGCTACCCATTGGGCATCCTTGACAGCGCTACCTCTGAACTGGGTTGGAGACATGCTGGGATTTTACAGTCCAGGCCAACAGCACATTACTAGAATTCTGTGACTGTTTTTTGTAGTTTCTTTTAAAGGAAAGTGGACAGTTCATGCACTGCCTATATTTCTCAGTCTATTTTTCTCTCTGGGGCCACAGGGACCTAAGAGAGCATAGTTTATACTCAATTTATTGTGTCTAAAGAACACGAGGAGTTGCTATTTTCTACATCTTGGGACACTACCTGTGACAAATAAATGTGACCAGGTTAAATTTGTGTATTTTTAAATATCTGCCCAGTGTATGGTGTGATGGAAGTCTGTCCTGTTGTGCATAAGTCAACTGTTCCATGATCCACTCTGTTTGTGCAGTGGTCTCACCTCTGAGCTCTGGTTCTCGAGATTGATGTTGAAAACAAAGATATCTTCTATTTACAAGGATGATTTAAAGAAACACTGAAAACTACTTTTCAGTTTTTCTTTTTTGGCATTTCAGTAACTTACAGGTGGCCAAAGGTTGTCTCTCTTTCTCTCTCTCTCTCCACTCCTACTCCCTTTTTTTGTTAAAAATACCTGTGAAGGCAGTCCATCATTATTTGCCAAGTTTCAGTTTAGAATTAAGTTTTACTACTGGCTTATCATGTAATCCCCTGTAAATAGGGGTTTGTAATGAAAATGTTGAAACCATCTTAATCTGCTGGTAAATGTTTTCATTCTAGCACTTACCTGAGTTCCAAGTGGGCCTTGGAAAATTATTCTTGGGTCTCTTATTGAATGTATGAATCATGAGTTGCATTCTTTCCCAACAAGCAGAGCAAAGTTCTGCTAAAGCCTACAGTCCAGGGAAGTGCTTCATTCTGAACTGTAAATAGTTCCCACCTGCCTGTGTCTTCTCTTTGGTAGAAAGTACTTTTCAGGACTTCTGGCTGCAGGCATCAGGGAATGAGTAGGGAAGGGGCTTTCCTCTGTGAAATCCTTATATGAGTTTTTCATCTGCTTTCTTTAGTGACTACTACTTTAGAAGAATCAAGGAGATGTTCCAGAGCTGCTTCTGCAAACCTAGTATTTCTAACGAGCAACTTATTAAAATTCATTTCACGTGTATGTATTGCGGGCCTACTAAATACTAGGTGTTGGGAATACAGCCTGAAATGAGAGCCATGGAGTTCCTGCCCCCATGGAGCTTTGGCTTAGTGGAAAATGAGTCAGTAAACAAAAGTCAAGCGAAGATTCCAGAGTTAATAATGTGACTGCAGTTATAGGGAGTATGATGCAGCAGTACAGTGCTGAGAAAATATGGGAGGACTCTTTCCTTGTCAAGGACAGGATGTAGCATTTCAGAGAAAGGAGAAAAAAAGACAAAGTGTTTGCTGAGCCAGAGAGGGTGCAATTGGGGAGCTTAGCAGTTCAAGGACTTCAGCATGACTGGAGTAAACAGGCAGGGTTGAGGAGACTGGTGAATTAGGACTAAGGGAAGGCTTTGTAGGAGAGGCACAAATTTCACACTTGACTCCCATTCTTCCTTCCCTTTTTTGCTTGTGAAACTGAGACAAAACAGCCTTAACAATCTACCAGCTTGTTTCTGCTCTAGTCCCCTGCAGATCCCAGATCCAACTGGAGGGTGTCCCAGACTGAGACAGTAGAGAGAGCTGCATGGCCATGGGCTCTGTCCTTCCCTTGAGTCTTAGTGGTACAACCTTTAGACCTATTAGTATAAGCATGTTTTACTAGTCAGTTAAAAAACTTGAGATACGACTTACATACAGTAAAATTCTTCCTTTTTGATGTATAATCTATGCATTAAAAAAATCCATACAGTCTGTGACTGTCACTGCAATCAAGATATATGACAGTTTCATCATCCTGCAGAATTCCCTTGTGCCCCTTTGCAGTCAGCCTCAGCCCCCTGGCAACCACTGGTCTATTGCTTTGTCCCAATAGTTTTCCCTTTTGTACAGTGTCATATAAATGAACCCATTGATATGTGGCCTTCTGGATCTAGCCTCTTTTGCTTGCCATAATATACTTGAGGTTCTTCTGTGTAGTTGTGGAAATCTGTATTGGTCAGGGTTCTCTAGAGGGACAGAACCAGTAGGAGATATATATATGAGTTTATTAGGTAGTATTAACTCACAGTATCACTAGGTCCCACAATAGTCCATCTGCAAGCTGAGAAGCAAGGAAGCCAGTCTGAGTCCCAAAGCTGAAGAATTTGGAGTCCGATGTTCGAGGGCAGGAAGCATTCAGCATGGGAGAAAGATGTAGGCTGGGAGGCTAAGCCAATCTAGACTTTTCATGTTTTTCTGTCTGCTTTATATCCTGGCTGTCCTGGCAGCTGATGAGATGATGCCCACTCAGATTACAATTGAGTCTGTCTTTCCCAGCCCACTGCCTCAAATGTTAATCTCCTTTGGCAACACCCTCACAGACCCACCCAGGATCAATACTTTGCATCCTTCTGTCAATCAAGTTGACACTCAGTATTAACCATCACGGTATCAGTAGACCATTCTTTTTTATTGTAGAGTAATATTCCGTTGCATGGGTAAACTGTAGTTGTTTGTTTTTTCACATGTTAAAGTTGTCCAGTCAATCCAAGATGGCCGCGTAGCAACAGCTCAGGAATGTAGCTCCCAGTGAAAGCGCAGAGAACGAGTGGACGCCGCACTTTCCGACGAGTTTTTGTTGCCCACAGACCGGGAGAGTCCCGGTGGAGAAGCCACGCAGGTCGCCGGCGTGACTCTTTTGGCCGGCGCGGCTGTTTTGCCGGCACCCGGCTCGGCGCTTCCCGGTGCGGAGTATACGGGACGGACGGGCT
>PVKP010034312.1:0-24304 GCA_004027715.1 Plecturocebus donacophilus
GCCTTTGCGTCCTCACAGCTTAGCTCTCACATATCAGTGAGAATACACAATGTTTGGTTTTCCAGTCCTGAGTTACTTCACTTAGAATAATAGAAGGGCTTTTTCCAATGTTATCTTCTATAATTTTTATAGTTTCAGGTCTTAGGTTTAAGTCTTTAATCCATCTTGAGTTGGTTCTCCAGTTTCATTCTCCTACATGTGGCCAGTCAATAATCTCAGCACCATTTGTTGAAAAGTGTGTCCTTTCCCCACTTTATGGATTTATTTCTGCATTCTCCATTGTGTTGAATTGGTCTATGTGCCTATTTTTATTCCAGTACCATGCTGTTTTGGTGACTATGGCCTTATAGTATAGTTTGAAATCAGGTAGTGTGATACCTTCAGATTTCTTCTTTTTGCTTAGTCTTGCTTTGGCTATGCAGGCTTTTTCTTGGTTCCATATGAATTTTAGAATCATTTTTTCTAATTCTGCAAAGAATAATGGTGGTATTTTGATGGGGATTGCTTTGAATTTGCAGATTGCTTTTGGCAGTATAGTCATTTTCACAATATTCATTTTACCCATCCATGAGCATAGGATGTGTTTCCACTTGTTTGTGTTGTCTATGATTTCTTTCAGCAGTGTTTTGCAGTTTTCCCTGTAGAGGTCTTTCGACTCCTTGGTTAGGTATATTCCAAAGTATTTTATTTTATTTTTTTGCAGCTATTGTAAAAGGGGTTGAGTTCTTGATCTGATCCTCTGCTTGGTTGCTGTTGGTGTATAGGAGAGCTACTGATTTGTGTAGATTAATCTTGTATCTGGAAACTTTGCTGAATTCTTTGATCAGTTCTAGGAGCTCTCTGGAGGAGTCCTTAGGGTTTTCAAGGCACATGATCATATAGTCAGCAAACAGTGACTGTTAGCTTCCTCTTCACCTATTTGGATGCCCGTTGTTTCTCTTGTCTGATAGTTCTGGCTAGGGCTTCCAGTGCTATGTTGAAGATGAGTGGTGAGAGTGGGCATCCTTGTCTTTTTCCAGTTATCAGAGGGAATGCTTTCAACTTTTCCTCATTCAGTATTATGTTGGTTACGGGTTTGCCACAGACAGCTTTTATTACGTTAAGGTATGTCCCTTGTATGCCAATTTTGCCGAGAGTTTTAATCATAAAAGTATGCTGGATTTTGTCTAATGCTTTTTGCTGCATCTGCTGAGATTATCATGTGATGTTTGTTTTTAATTCTGTTGATGTGGTGTATCACATTTATTGACTTTGTATGTTAAACAATCCCTGCATCCCTGGTATGAAACCTACTTGGTCATGGTGGATTCTCTTTTTGATATGTTGTTGGATTTGGTTATTTTGTTAAGGATTTTAGCATCTATGTTCAGCAGGGATGCTGGTCTGTAGCTTTATTTTTTGGTTGTGTCCTTCCCTGGTTTTGGTATTAGGGTAATGCTGGCTACATAGAATTAGTCAGGGAGGGTTCCTTCTTTCTCTTTCTTGTGGAATAGTGTCAAAAGGATTGGCACCAATTCTTCTTTGAATGTCTGGTAGAATTCTGCTGTGAATCCATAGGTCTTGGACTTTTTCTGTTGCTAATTTTTAAATTATCATTTTAAATTACTGCTCATTATTTATCTGTTCAGGGTATCTAATTCTTCCTGATTTAAGCTAGACGGGTTGTATCTTTTCAGGAATTTATTCATCTCCTCCAGGTTTTCTGGTTTATATGTGAAAAGGTGTTCATAGCCTTGAATGATCTTTTGTATTTCAGTGGTGTCAGTTGTAATATATCCTGCTTCATTCTTCGTGAGATTATTTGGATTTTCTCTTTTTTTCTTCGGTTAATCTTGCTAATGTTCTATCAATTTTAATTATCTTTTCAAAGAAGCACGTTTTTGTTTCATTTATCTTTTGTATTTTCTCTTAAGATGTTGATAAATATTGAAGTTTTTTATTGTAGGCAGGGAAAAGATCAGAAATGAGTGAGGTGTAACTCTGTTACTCAGGGGATGGTGTGGTGGGTGGATTGAAGGGGAAAGACTGGACCTTAGGAACCAATCATTAGAACATGGAGACTTTACCCTCAATTGCTTTGATGAATGTCAAAGAGATTCCTGATCTCATTACAAAAGGAACTCAAAAATCAGGAGACATAGATACTATTGCCCTTTTTAGCTCTGTCCCACAAAGCATGAAGTGGGACTTTCAGGGCCAGAAACACAATCTGTTCTTTTTGAGAATTGGTAGCAACTGTGATGTCTCCTGTGGCCTGACCCAACAACTTGGGCTCTACTCATTTATCTCAATAGCTCAAGCACTAGATATATATAGAACTGTGGTGACAACAGGCAGAAGGTAATTTAATTTGAGCAAAAGCCCCAAGTGGAAGAGACAGGAGGTCCTTCTGAAAGGAAATGTCTAACATGCATTTGGTTTTCTTTTCTTTTTTTTTTTTTTAATTTTATATCCCTTAGCAAAGGCTCAGTCTCATCACGTATCAGGTTGTATTTGACCAAACACCAAAGGGAAAAGAGAAACAATCTAGGCCAGTGGTTATGAAAGGAAAAATGAACCTCTTCCGAAAAAAGAAAAAAAAAAATACATGCGTCTTAGTCCCTTGGAGGGTTTGAAAGAGGAGAATAAGATTATCAGTAATTCTCATGCTATCATTCACTTCCTATGAGCTGACAAGTCATTCTCTTCTAGATCCCCTAAACTCGTCCCAGAATATATTAGCCAGAGAACGAGGGAACAGGCTCACTTAGATTGTAATAAGTGTGTGTGTCCATTTTTTATCTAGATACTCTCTTCTCTTCCTCTGCAAATCTCTACTCTGTCACCATTTTCTTTTTTCCGAAAAATCTGGGGTTTAATTACATGTCTTACTGTTCCTGATATATAGAGACAAGCCAACCTGGGTGCAAATACTGATTTTTACGATTTCTTGCATAAGTAGGCTTAAGCCTCATATAACCACTGTTATCCTCAGTTTGTTAACATACCAAATGGGGCTAAAGATGCTTGCCTTCTCAGATTAGGATAAGGAGGGAGTTAGACAGTGGAGGCAGACCATCAGCACATAGGAGGGGCTTTATAAATGCTATATCCTCACTCTGTGACTGTGTGGTCCCAGCTGTTCTTGTGGCCTCCAAATCCTCCCACTATACTGTGCCCATTGGCTTCTCCCTGTGTGTATAGACCGCGCAAGGGATGTTTCTTGCCTCCTGTATTCTCCCCTTTAATCTATCCACCACACCATCCATGAGTGACAGATGTAAAACTCATTTCTGATGTCATCCCTTGCTAGAATAAGGAGCTCCAACATTTCCCAACACGTAATTTTCATCTCCTTAAACCCTTTCTACCTTCAGAGTGTAGCTAAAACTCATTTCTACTGGAAGCCTTCTCTTACCAGAGCATCAACCAGTGTTTTCTAGTGCATTAAAATCCAGTAGGAATTCGGCCCCGTAAGGGTCCCTTGGATATTTCCTAAGCACTCACAGGATGCCAGGTTGTGTTCTGGCATATACCTTCCATAAACCCTGCTTGACCCTGAGCAGAGTGGTAGATGGATATTACAGGCACAAAGAAGTTTGGAGTTAGCCTAAGTCTGAGATTTCAGGAGAACCAGACCTAACCAACACTGAATGAACTTCTTGGGAGGCAGTGACTTCCCAAACTGACCTGACTTGATAGTTAGGGGCCCCCAGTTCTGGGGCAAGGAGCTAGTTCAAGAGAAACATCCAGGAGTTGGGCTAGGCCTGCAATTGGATAGGTAATAATTTTAGCTTTGGTTGACAGATTCAGAACTGTGATGTAGTTAAGTGGTCACCAAACCTAACTAATAACCACAATCTCCTGGTGAGGGGTGCTTTGAAAAAGAGAGAGGTTCATGGATCCCAACTATGAAGGACTTAATGAAACTCTTCTAAGTTATGAAGAGGAAGTATATATTGTTTGAAATTTACCTGGATGATTTGATCATTAAGTAGATTTGAGAAACACCGATAAAGGCCATTCATCTTATTCCACTGTGAGAGGAAGGAAACGGAGATCTCCACAATGTATTTTCTGTCGTCTCCAAGGATCCCCTATATGTTATTGCCAATATTTCAGCATTTGAGGAATTCATTGCATTTGTTACCCTATAATAATCAGAAAAGAGGGCAGTGTTTCCTTTCTTATCATCTGTATTCTTTCGGGCACATACACTGTAGCAATTTCCCAAGTCCAGTTTCTGGCTAGGTATAGTTATGGAAGCCAGCATGTAGTGAGGAATCTGTGTCTCAGGCACTGTGCAAATTGCCTGACCTGCGCTACTTCACCAAGTCCTATGGACTTCCTCTGAGAGGCACTGTTTTACAGATGAAATTGCAATGAAGAAATTAACTAATTGGCCTAAGATTCCATGGCTAGTAAGTGGCAAAGCTAGAATTTAAACTCCAATGGATTTATCCCAAAGGCTGTTCTCATACATGCTTTATTACGCTTCTGAATTTTAGCACATGTGTCTAAATATCTGTTGTCCAGTTTAAAGTTTTGACATGTAGCTTCACAGATCATGCATAGCCACATCCTCACATCATACTTTTTCCCTAAGACGTTTAAAGTCTTCTTTCAAATAAATTATTTTTTTTGTTTCAAGAAAATAATCTTGTTTCTACAAGTATAGTTTCATGTGTGTTTTGAGGGGACGGTAAATTTATTAAAAAACGTGCTTTTTGTACTTTTTTAGTATATAACTAAGATCACACATCTTCCCACCCAGACAGGATATATAGACTGATATGCTGGTAAATATTTAACCACCAGCTCTATAGAGGTGAGATAGGGGAACAGACAGCCTTGATTCTGTTTGCAAAATTCTATGGTGTAAATACTCCCACCATAGCTAATTTCGAGATACCAAAATGGTATCAATATATGTGGGATTGGAAAAAGATGCTTACCGTCAGCTCTCAGTAGAGAAATTATAGCATCTTTTCCTCTATTTTTTATAATCTTTATTCTTGCTCACACATAAATCACATCAATTTTTCGGGTCCAATTTCTGTCTAAGTGTAATCATTAAAACCAACATTTATGGAGTGATCTCTGTGTTTCTTGCACTGTGCAAATCTCTTGATATGGTTTTACAATACCATTTGTTGTATTTTAAACATCCAAGAGCATACTAAATAGAATTTCCAAACATGTTGCTCTTTAGTGACCTGTGTATAGCCCACCAATCTTGATGAAGACAGGTTGAAATATAGGTAAAGGAGTGACTCTGGACATAGGCACAGCTCAGTCCTTGACCTTGCTCTAGTACTGTGAGAGGTATGATCTTGGTTAAAGCACTTAATCTCTCCTGGATCAGGAACATATGTCTAAACATGCTGACAACATAGAACTGTTAGGACAATTAAATAATAGACCATATATAAAATACTGGGCACATTACAGATGATCAATAAGTGTTAGCTATCGACCCCTGCTCCCTTCATGAATCATTTATATTTTCTCATCTTGCATTGCCTTCTTTCTTATGCTCAAGTTATCTGCACTTGCTCTTCACTCAGGGCTCACATTCTTTGTTTCTAAGTTGTCTTGTATGCTCCCCTATGATAACTTGTAATTTCTCTGTGTTTGTGTGATTCTATTGTCATCCTTCAAGGCTTCCTTTCTAAGCCTCTAGGCTTTTCTCCTTTGAGTTACTACTTTTTTTCTTAGACTATAACTTTCTCAGTTATGCATTTTTCCTTCTTCTGGGATGTGTGCTCTATCACCAGTGGGACTCTCAATCTCAACTCTTTGCTATTTCCTCCATTAATTTTTTAGAATACTCCTCCTCATTTCTCCTCTGTGGATTTGAGACAAAGCCATCTTTACCAATGTGTGTTCTGTTTGCTACTCTATACAAGAGCAGCCTTCGCCGTCCTTTTTATTTATTGTTATCTTGTACATTACTGGCTTCTGCCTACCCTCTCCTGCAACTCCCAAGTTCTCCCACTGCCTCAACCTAAAATCTTCTGCCTTTTTTTTTTTTTTTTTGCCATTTCTTCCCAAAGGACTTCCATATCCTTCTTCAGTCAGCCTATTATTTTTCTTTCTCTTTCATTTTTCCTGAAACTGCTCCAGCTGAGTATATTTTCCCTTTCATGATGCAAAAGACTCAGAGGCAATTTGTATTGATATCTCTATTCACACCATAAGGGTAACATTTATTTTTGAGGCTGTGTAGCTCAGCTCTTGTCACTAAGGTGGAAAAACAAAACAAAACAAACACTTCTGCCTCCACACTGAAATCTCTTTAATGAGTACCTGCACAGAATGACAGGGTGGGGCAGTGGAAAGTACACAGACCTGGATCTAGTTTCAGATTCAACTGTTACAGCCACGTGATCCTTGAGCAAGGGAATTCACCTGCTTCAACCTCAGTTTTCCCATCAATAAAATGGGGTAGCAGCACAGTATAGGGGCTTTGGAAACAGACAGATCAGTGTACAACTACTGGCTCATTTTACTAGCTATGTTATACTATCAATTTTAGGTCACCCACTTCCTGTCAATGACAAGAGCTTCTTTGTCCATGTAATAGTCAGGTAAATCTCAGTACTGAAGGGAGGATTCAGTAAGATCATGTGTGTAAAATAACCCATGGCCTAGCCCTTCATAAGCAATCAGGACTGGAATTTCTTGTTGTTGGGATACATTTAGCTTTCTTAGAAGTGACATGGCCTCTTATGCATGTCTGACTTTGCTCAGGCTACTCTCTACACCCAGAACGTCCTCTCACTTCCTTCTAAAGTGTCTTCCATGTCTCTTTTTTGGGATCTTTTGCAAAACCTTCTCCAATCACCCTATTTTGCTAAATAGAATCAATCACTCCCCACTGCCTATTCTCAGAAGTCTGTTTCTAAACTGTACATAGCTGTCAGTTTATATACAGGTGCACTTCCTACACACCAATCGGAATTATGAGCTTCTACAGAGCTAAACTATACCTTCTTTTCTCAATCTTTCAGCACCAGACTCAACCCCTAACAAATAGTGAGTCCTCAATATACACTTGCTACTAAATGGAAGAATCAATGAGGACAAATGGGAGGTGCTCACTATTAGATTGTGATGAGCGATTGAATGAGGAAAAATCCCAGTTTCTATAATTAGACCATATGGCAGGGACGTATGCGCAGGTCATCCAGGGAACCCCAGTGTGTAGGACCAGGTCAGAATTCACTTAACAACCAATTTTGTTTGCTTCTTCCTACTTGTTTCCTAGTACAAAATAGATAGGATTTTTTTTTCTTTTTCTTTAATCTCCAGAGTTGAATGGTTCCAGCATAAAAGATAAGAACAATAGAGGGTAGGAAGACTAGCAAATCTGTAGAGCAATCTGTTTATTTGGCTCCCTTAAGCAGTTATTCCCAGACAATCTGAAGTTTTGACACCTTATCATCTTTCATTTTTTCCCCTCAGATTTGTACTTATTTTCTCATACTTATTCTTGTGAAAATGACACAAAGAAACAATAAAGTATAATGTTGTTTCTATTTCAAGTGAACTAAAATTACAATGCCTGTCTACTCCCCTTTTCTTTGCTGATATTTTTGTGGGCAAGACCAACATCTATTTTACTACAATGTTTCAGACTTTTACCTGTTTCTGGAAACATGATTTAATCTATGAAACAAAACAGTTCAACTATTCACTCAATAAGCATTTATTGAATGCAAAGTATGCTCTAGGTACCACGTGACATATCGAGAATAATAAAAAGTGATGACTTGAAAGTCCTGAAAGAGCAGTCGGGGGATTGGAATTTCAGTCTGTAACACCACCTCATATTAGCTCTGTAATTTGGGGCATGTCATGTGGACTCTCTGAGTCTCAGTTTGCACATCTCAGAAATGGGCACGAAAAAGTTGCCTTCTCTCTGTCTCACAGGGTTATTGTAAAGCTCAAATGAAATAGTGTACTCAAGAGCTTTGAAAACTGAAAAGTGTCATGGAATTGCACAGAACGACATTAAGAGTTTGGGGGTATTATTTTTTACACTGGAGATCATGAGACTCCTTTTGAGGAAATTGGTGTAAATCAAGCATGAGACTAGAAAATGAAAGCCGGTAAAATGAGTCCTGAGATGATTCCTTGAGCTCCAACTCTGGTGCAGATTAATCAGTTTATCTGTCTGAGACTCGCTTTCCTTATCTTATGAAATGAGGTAACCAGAGAAGCTAAGCTCCAAAGACGCTTCTAGCTTGACAGTGTTCTTCTGTGGTTCTATAAAAATGAATTTTGCTCACCTGAACTTTGTAGTAAGTTATGTTTAGAACTCTACACACCTGGAAAGGAAAGAGAGCAGGATAAGATTCAGTACATTAGGCCTGGGAGCACAGTTGGTGGATGAAGGACTCTAGAATAGAGGAGTTCCAAGTCTAAGGGCAGAGAAGGCTGAGTTCCAGGGCCACCTTTCCCTAGGCACATTTCCCCTTGTGAATTCCTTGTGGTCTATTAAAAAAATGAATACACTATTTTAGGACTGTTTTGGAATAAAGATGAATACGATGCAAAATTAACTCTATATTTTTATTTTGATATCAAAAATTTAAAACTTATTATGGCCCTCTGAAAATATCATGGATTTTAGGCACTATGCCTACCATACCTAAAGGGTAAGTTGGCCTGTTAGATTCTCCTAAAAGCAATGGAACATTTTATTCAAAGATCATGTAGTCTGCCAGTCACTGAAGCTCTACTTGCTTCTAGAGCATGGTTTCTCAGCCTCGGCACTAGTAACATATTTGCTGGATAATTATTTGCTGTACAGGGCTGTCCTGCCCATTGTAGGATGTTCAAGAGCATCCCTGGACTCTATTCACTAGATGCTGGTGGCACACTTGCCTTGGTTGTGACAACCAAAATGTCTCCAGACATTGCCAAGCATCCCCTGGGAAGCAAAGTGATCCTCATTTGAGAACCATTATTCTAGAATATTTTTCTAGATTATGTTCCACTTTATGCTGAGCTTTCATGATCTCCTGGGGCAAGAGCTCCTTATAATACACTTGGTATATACTGAAATCCTTACATAGACCTATATGTAAGGACCCTGCTCCCTGTTCTTGCTCTGGCTTCGTTTTCTATATTCTTCCTGTCACCTATGCAGCTCCAGCCTCAATGACCTCTTTGCTGTGCCTAGGACGTGCCAGATACACTACTATTACCTGGGGCCTTTGAAATGGATCTTCCCACTTCATGGAGCATGCTTCCCCCAGATAATCCATTAGTAAAACTTAATTACCTTTTTCACTTCTTGGCTTCAATATTATCTTTATAATGAGGCCTACACACCATTTTTAAGATTATAATCCTGTCCCCTGGCATTCCTCTTTTCTCTTCTCTGTCTCTCTTTTTCTCCATAGATTTTTAAATGGATTTTACCTATGAAAATTTCCATAGCTTATCACCTTCTAACATACCATATGATTTACATTATGTAATTATTTACATAATAATCTATTTATTTATATCTACCATTTACTGTTTTTCTCCCTCTGTTAGAATATAAACTCTACTAGGACAAGGATCTTTGTTTTGTTTATTTTGTTGATGGATGTATCCACAACTATGACATAGTAGGTGTTCAATAAATATGAACTGGATTGAATTGAATTGAATTGAGGTAGCTCCCTCTGTCTTTGAATAGGCCCCTAGGAACTTATTTCTTCTTCTGACCCCAAACTTGCATCCTGTGTCTCCCTTGTCATGAGATCATTCCTCCTACAGTGGAGTTTTGTGTCTCTTCCTGACACCCTTTTATCCTCTGTGAACATATTTCTGTTTGTTTGTGCCCCCTCTGTTTCCCTTTTGTCCCTGGGCTCCCTGGAACAGGAGAAGGAAAACTTGGGTGCCTGGTTTCAAAACAGCTGATTATTCACTTTCTATAGCTGTTCTATCTGTGAAAAGGAAGGATTCAAAAGAGAATTGAAAAAACCAAGACCTTGTCATCTTTGTGGACACAAAGAATGACCGAGAGAAGAGAGGAGCCCTTTTCAATCTTCTTGTAGGGAATTATTTACCGCTGGAGCTGCTGAATACAAAGGCCAAGCTACAGGGTTATTATGTCCTCCTCTCAGAGCCAGCGGGGAGAGGCAGCCAAGGAGTCTTTGCAATCGGGGCTGGCATGTGGGGACACCAGGAGCCCACATCTTGCCGAAGAGACAGCCCTTGCTGACCCAGTTTTAGCACAACATCGCCTGACACAGCACTGCAGTCCACAACTTTAATAACTTGGTGACACACAAAGCAGTTTTGATGCAAAGTGGAGCTGACAGAGTAGCGGAGGGAAGGCTCTGCTTCTCACTGAGCTGCGTGGGGAATCCACTCAAGGTGACTGCAACCTTCGCAGCCTAGTGACAGTTTGAGTCTGCTCTTGCAAACCAGGAAGGCTGATATGTTTTCCAGGACGGCAGACATAGGGGTGGGAGACAGTGAGTGGAAGCTACTGGGAAGGATTGGTTGATACAGCCTGGCCCTTATGCCTGTGCATTATGTCCCTAACATCCCTGCTCTTTATCATCCTTCCTGTCCGTGCCTTAATCAGGCCTCCTTCACCCGGACTATTGGAGCAGCTGCATAATAGTTTCCAGGCTTGTGTCCTCCACTCCATCTTGCTTATAGCCAGTAGAGTGAACTTCCAAATGCATATCAATAATCATGTCACTTTCCACATCAAATCCTTCCAGGGTCCCCAGTTCCTGCAGAAAATAATAAAATAAAATAATGTAAAACACGGTTTTCTGTGCTCGGTGTGTAAGCTACAGTTTTAACTGCTCCACTCAGTTCTGCATACTCCTCATCACTTCTTGCCACAGCCACCTCTGTACCCTGGAACTCCAGTTTTCTCTTTGCAATGATTAAACACACATCATATTTTTTATTCTCTGATGTCCTGATGTATTTACTCATGCAACGCCCACTTGAATGCTCCTATGCTGGGGGACTCTCTTATCTCACATGAGAGCCTTATGTTAAACAGCCTTAAAGCCCTACATATGTTTTCCTATGAAACACAAACTCTGCTCCATAACTTTTATTTTACCCCTGCACCTGCTCTCTGGAGTGCTGAAGAAAATGTTCTAACCCAGGACTCTCTTCTGAGAAGTGAATTTAGAAAAACACAGCTTTTGAGCTTCTCATCTGTGCCAGAAGTTCCAGGGTCCTTTAACTATTTCTGATAGGATAAGATTTCCCCCATCCCAGCCCTTCCATTTCCCCTTTCCACACCTACCTCATGTATTCAAGATGTTCCTTCGAAGCAACAAAGGGAAGTAGAGCATTGTGCATTTGAAGGTAATCATAACAATTAGCACCATTAATAATAACATTAGCAACTGTTTTTTGCATGCGGAAATAGATTTTTTGACCTAGATTGTGTGATTTGAATTATTCATACTAGAGTATTACATCCATGGCAATAAGGGGACACAAAGTAAAACAGCCCCTTGTCTGCCATCTGTTCCATAGTCTGGAGAGGGGTGGTTGTTCTGTAACCAACAGTTACAACTTAGTGTAATTAGTCATGATGGACCTATTTGAGCCTAAAAGAAGTATCCATAATCAAGTATGAGGAAACTTGAAGGAGGCAAGGAATTGAGAGAAGCATTACAGAGAAAGCACTGTCGACACGGAGACTTGGGGGATAATAAGAATCACTCAGGGAAAGGGAGTGGGCAAGGACGTTCCAGGTGGCATGAACAGCAAGAGCAAAGGCATGAGATAAACCAGCAGAGTATTCAGTGACCTCAAAGGTTTTTCTGGTTCCTGTCCAGGGCAGTGTATATCAAGAGGCCGATCCTATGTTCAGAGTGTAGTTCAAATGGAGTTCCAGAGGGGAGAGATTACTGGGTCTTGCAATTGTCAGGACAATTTCCCTAGAGGTGGACGGTCCAGAGGTGGACCTGGAAGGAAGAACACATTATGGAGAGGAGGGGAGATGGATATCTATATGCAAATATGTCCACACACATACATCTGCTTCATATGCATTTAAACCTTAAATTGACTTTCACTTGCCTTCCACTTTGGTTTCCATGGTAACCCTGGCCACTTATTTTTCTTTTAACCTCCTTTTCATTGTTTCAGAATGAGGTGAGCTGCATGAGGGTTAATCGGGCGGGGGAAGACAAGAGAATTTAAAGTAATTATTTGGATTTTTTCTTTTTTTAAAGAAAACTGCCAACTTTGCAATTTAATGCAAACTGTCTCTGGTATATTTGCCCTGAAGGATGCTGTAGGGAGAAATAGGAGCCAGAAATCTTTTCGTCCCCTCCTCCCTGACTTCTATTATTACCGTGCACTTGCTGCTAATACAGCATCTAAACTTGCAATCTTGGTAACTATGGCAATAAAATAGGTGAGATTCCCTTCCATTATGATTTGAATTGTTAGGTCTTTGCAAAGAGCATCTGTGTTTGCACAGGGGAGGAGGAAGTTGCACTCTGCGGGAAAATAGTTATTTCAAGTCCCTATGGGGAGTTGTCTGTCAGTCCACATCCACATGGAGAATTTTCACTGTCCCTGTGTCAGAGGATGCAAAAATAGGGTTGCAGCCTGGCCGTTGCAGTGCACATTCAGAGCTAGCAAAACATGCCTGTGACAGCTTGTAGAGTGTGAAGGTCAAGGCTGCACTGAGCCGAAAAGAGATGGTAGGTAGGAGGCAAGAGGGGACAGTCTAATCCAGGGACCAGCAAACTTTCTCTCTAAAGGGCCAAATAGTAAATGTTTTAGGCTTTGAGGACCATATAGTCTCTGTTGAAACTATTCAACTCTGCGGTTGCAGCAAAAAAGTATTTATGGACAAAATGTAAATGACTGGGCATCCTGTGTCTCAATAAATTTTATTTATGGACACTGATGACTGAATTTGGAATACTCTTCATGTATCATGAAATGGTGTTCTTCTTTTGATTTTTTCTCTCAATCCTTAAAAAATGTAAAAGTCCTTGTCATTCATGGGCTGCACAGAAACAGGTGGTGAGCTGGATTTGGCCCGTAGGCCATAGTTTGCAATTCCTCATTTAATCTATGCAACCAACTGTGCATGCTACAATGGTCGATTTTCTAATTATTATTACCTGTGTTCGTTTATCATTATTACTACATTATTGCTACATTAGTAGCATTAAATACTGCTACTGTTATTGGTAGTGATTTTTATCATTTATTATGTGTCAAGTACTATATTAAGCTCTAAATATATAACCTTATTTCATCACCACCAAAAGCTACTGATAAATAAGAAAAACAAGGCTCACAGATTGAGCTGCTCAAGGTCATGTAGCTAGTAAGAATGGTTGATATTTAGATCCAGGGTCTTTCTGACTCTTACAGACACAGTATGGCTTTTCTTCTCATCAACATTCCAGCCTTCTGACCTGGGAGAGTCTCTATGTCTACCAGGTTCTGTCAAGCCCTATTCTGGGAGGGCTGGGCCATCAAACCTAATGGTCCACTGTGGAATAGGTCCCAGGACTTTCAAGAACTTCCCTAGTGAAATGATTGCAATGATTCAACGTCCACGAGAACTCACTTGAAACCGACTTTTGCCAGCCTAGCTCCCAGGCTAAACCCCGTTGGTCCTAGTCTCTGACTTGCCCTTTGCCTTGGACTACATAGGGCCACATTCTCACTCACTGTCTCCTGACTACAGCTGTGCCCTTAGCATTCCAGCCTGCCTCTACTACCTTTCTGGCCTACCTGCCTTTGCCTCCTCGTTGCCTTTGCTGATCTGCCTTGATGCTGACAGTTTAGCCCCATGGTCTATAGACATTTTTTACCATCCTGCTATTCTCAAGCTCCCACTCCCCATCTCCCACCTGCTTTAGGCTCTTTAAGGAGAAGTTCTGGGAACTTGAGAGCTCAGTGGGGAGAGATAAATGCTCCAATGCTTCAGGGAGAGAATCACTGTCTTCTAAGCTGTAAGTGAGAAGGGGATTTTAATTACTCAGTAGAGTCAGGGAGGGAAAAACTAAGAACCATGAGTAGAATTTATGAAGTGGCCAATTTCTCTTATATATTTCTTATTCTAGGTTACTAAATATACCTTCTGCCATGGGCAACTGTGATATTACAGAAAGAAGATTGCCTGGTGATGTAGGGTTCTGGATTCAGGGTTTTAGTCTCTTCAATTTTAATAGTTGGACCCACTGTCCCCCTGCTCTTTCAGCTCGAGCAAAGTGACTCTATGTGAAATGTGAAATTTGGCCACAGCTGGCCTTGATTTTCTTGGCAGGTTGTGTGACCTTGAAAAAAATCAGATTCCCTTTTCTGGGCCCTGGTTTTCCCATCTGTGTGAAGAAATCCTCTCCAGCTCCAGAGACTGCCGACTACAGCCCTTTCTGCTCATCTCCTGAGGAACAAGCACATCTGGTTCTTTGGATCCATTACTTTGCAAACCTTTAAGAGATTTTCTCTCCCTCTTAGTCCCTTGGAATTACTACAGCTCTTTCTCTGGAAATAGCATTAGCCAGGCTCTGTGCTAAGCAAATGCATTTAGCTTCTCCCTATCTGATTTCTCTTCTTCTCATTTGTCAGCAAAGGAGAAACTTCCCAGCAATTAATCAAACTCCTGGCTGTGGATAGCTTTAATTGCAGAAGCCATTGCTGGATGAGGAATGAACTTTTCCAAAGAAAGCTGGCTGCCTTGCACAGAAGAGAAACAATTAATTACCTGCTTCTCTAGTCCCCAACAGGGATGCAGATGAACTAACGATATTGCTTCTGGCACTGAATTCTCTCTTCCCAAGGTGGAGGAGAGCTAATACAAACTTAGACAACATTCATAAAGCTAGAGTGCTCAAGTAGAAGCTGAGCCATAAGGCTCTGGTGGGACTGAAAGTCAGCTTCTGTCTGGCATCTTTAAGGTAGAGACTGACAAGCTCTATACTTTATTCAGGGGAGTGTTTGGGATGTGCCTAAAAGCCATACTCTCTGAGGAAGAATCTAGTGTAACAGAGGTGTTTAATAAAGTGAGGGAATGGGTGCAATTTTTAAAAATTTGTTTACATCACAAATTAAAGAGATCAGATGTATTTTGTGTATCCTAATGGTCAGAACTAGAATTGTGGGTAGAATTTACAGTTTCATAGAAAGATATATCTGGAACTCAGAATTGTATGCCCACGGAAATAGATGCTTTTCCAAATGTAGTTAGTCTCTTGTCTCAAGAACCACTGAGGATGTTGCTAGAACAATCTTTGTATTAGATGGGAGGATCATTCAAAGTATCTTGAATAGGTCACTTCCTATTCTTAGGGTCCTTGTCTTACTATTATCTCTGGCGTACATCAAAGCTCTCAATCTGGTAGATGACATAGGAGGAGTGGGTGGGGGGGAAGGCAAGCTGGCCCTGATTAAAGTCTGTTTGAAGTAAAAGCCATGTATTGGAAAGCTATGGGAGCTAACATTGGAATACTTTTTTTAAAAAAAATCTTTAATTTCCACAGGGATATGATAGTTATGATATTCTCTCCGGAACTTCATGCTAGAATCTATGCTGCTTTCTCTATATCCCCAATAAGCTAACAGATATCTGGCATAGGGAAAATGTTAGATCATGTTTGAAATGATCCAACATTTACTTTGGATTGAGTAGATTTTAAACTAGCACTTCTAGTGTGAGTCCTGGGAAGCAACGTTTTACAGTTATAAAGAGAATGAACCTGAATGAGACTGCCCTGAGCCTAGAGCTTAACTTCTTATTTACTTGGTCAGTAAATTTCGTCAGCTGGCAAAAACTCAGTGCCTCAGTTTCCCCATCTATAAAATGAAGCTACATTCATATATCCCATGGCACTGTCATGAAGATTTAGCAAGGTTACAAATGCAAGGTGTCTGCAGCAGGGATTACAGTAGATTATTTTTTCAGTACTTAAAATGTGCCAATAACTGTTCTGTGCATTTCACACATATTATTTATTTTAATTCTCATATGATACTGAAGAACTGAGAGGTTAACTGATGTACCTAAGGTCACACAGTGAGGAAATGGTAGCACCAGGACTCTGAGCCAATGTTGTTGATCACTGTTCACCTAAGCTTGATCAGCATTGGCTATCATTTGTGTTTTACTTTCGCTTCATCCTTTCTCTCAATACATGCTAGCTTTTACTCTTTGCTCTCTTCCTTCCTTGGCTATAGGTATGACTACATGTATTACTTCTCTACTGCACCACGAGTTCCCAGAGCTCTGAGATCAACCTTGTTTGATTTCTTAGTACTTTTTCTGTAAAGCCTTGTATGGCCTTTGCATTTGATAGCATATGTTGGGTGATAATGAAATAAATGATTCTCCCTTATTTAATGGAGCCATGCTGTATGGACAGTGGACTGTGGATCTGTACTGAAGCTCCAATTTCTTTAGAGCACTGGATTAAAGCCTTACCTCGATCATTTTTTTTTTCTCTTCTTTCTTATTTGTTGCTTTATCTATTTACTTACTTATTTACAGGCAGAATGGCATGTTGAAAAACACCAGGACTGTATTTGGATAATCCAGTCCTCAGCACTATAGGGGGTGTTAACTTGGGAAAGTCACCTAACCTTTCTGGGCTTTGATTTTCCCATCTGTGATGTAAGCAAATGAAAACCTGTTTCCGAAGATTCATCAATGACATTGAGGAAGCTAATTATCTGGGGAATCTTTGGGGTGAATCCTTCCCACATTTACTAGTCAATCTGCAAAACTCCCAAGGAGGAAATATGTGGTTTATTCTAGCAAGCCACTACTGTTCTTGTCAGTGACTTCCCCTCTTAATTGCCCTGATTTGGGTTTACTTCAGTTCCTGGTAAGCCCAAGACTTCCATCTTTCACTGAATTATCTTTCCTTGAAGTCAGAACGTAGTGGATCCGGTATGAGGTGGGGAGGCGCTTAATGTCTTCATCACGGTCTTTTCAGTTGCTTGAGCTATTTTTAAAATTATCTTTATTATTTTTTTTTCTTTACTTGAAGCATTTTTCAGACTTTCTTCTTTGCTGCCCTTTCTTCTCTGGCGTCTATCAGGCTCTCTCAACAGCTTCAAATGGAAAACTTTGAAGTAAGTGAACTTAAAAGAAGAACTGAAAACTCAGCCTGATGCCCCGAAGTCCCGTGGGCGGCCTAGCCACAGTCACCTGGTGGAACTCATCAGCGCCAGGGAGGACAGAGACGCCGGGGTTGCAGGCCACGAGCCTCCGGAGCGCCCGCACCTTCGCGGGGCTGCGCGGGGCTCGGGGAGCGGCGGCCACGGCTCCTGCGCGCTCGCTCGCTCGCAGGGTCTGGGCAGCCCCGCGGGACCCGGCTCTGCGCGCACCTCACGGTGCAGCTGGCGCGGCCGCGCAAAGGACATCTAAGCCTCCTTTCCAGCCGCCTGCTGCTTTCAATAGCGGGCCTTGAAAGGGCGTTCTCCCCTGACTCCGCACTGGAGGACGGAACTCGGCTTTTTATGGGAGGACGGCCTGGGACACGTGCCCGCCTCCGCGGCTCGCGCCTGCGTTGATGGGAGAATGAAAGGCTGACTTTGTCTGGTGGGTGTTCGTGCGCACGGTTTCCATCCCTTTATTTACACAAGAAATGTTCCGGCTCCTGGAGTTCTCACTGGCCGCTGGGAGATGAATGGGCTATTTGAAGTGAGAACATTGAAGGTGTTTCGTTGGGAGATATATATATATATATATATATATAGAGAGAGAGAGAGAGAGAGAGAGAGAGAGAGAGAGAGAGAGAGTGTGCTTGTGTGTGTGTGTGTGTGTAGTTTCCCTCCTCGCTTTCAAAACTCGGTGGTAATCATTTTACTTAGGGAAGAGATTGAGGAAGAACATAAGAATACATCTAGAATTAAACAGGATGCTCCCTACCCTGTTTGAGGTTTGGAAATCCCATTTCTGTTATAAAAGGGAAAGATTCGCAGCTACAAAACCTTTCTTTTTCTCCTTTTGCCCCGAGTTTTTGGTCTCTGCAGGAAAGGAGGTAGGAAGATTCAGTGGTGAGAACGCAGGCTCTGTAACCACACAGCTGGGGTCTGCATTTTCCACAGTGACCTAAGGTTTTGAAGGTGTCCGGCTCATAGCAACCCTCCTGTCTTTTCCTTCGAGGACGCAGCACCAGAAGATAGACCTTAGACTTTGTATTTGTGCTTCTTCTTACTCCTGTTTTTTTTTTTTTTTAAATCACATCATTGATTTATGATTGACATATTAGAAGCTGTACATATATCATGTATATCAGTGGCCCCCAACCTTTTTGGCACCAGGGATGGCTTTGTGGAAGACAGTTTTTTCATGGACTGGGGTGGGTTAGGGGGTGGTTTTGGGGATGATTCCAGCGTATTACATTTATTGTGCACTTTATTTCTATTATTATTAAATTGTAATATATAGTGAAATAATTATACAACTCACCATAATGTAGAATCAGTAAGAGCCCTGAGCTTGTTTTCCTGCAATTAGACCATCCCATCTGGGGGTGGTAGGAGACAGGAACAGATCATCAGACATTAGATTCTCATAAGGAGTGTGCAACCTAGATCCCTTGCATGTGCAGTTTTCAGTAGGGTTCATGCACCTATGAGAATCTGATGTTGCAGCTGATCTGACAGGAGGCAGAGCTCAGGTGGTAATGTGAGCCGTGAGGAGTGCCTGTAAATACAGATGACGTTTCACTTGCTTGCTGACCATTCACCTCCTGCTGTATAGCCTGGTTCCTAACAGGCCACAGAGACAGGTACTGGTTTGTGGTGGGGGATGAAGGTGGGGTTGGGGAACCCCTGATGTGTGTGACTCAATGACTTTGGGGTTAGGTATACAGGTTTGAAACCATCACTACCATCAATTGCATAAACATATCTATCACCTCCCAACATTTTCTCCCACCCCTTTATTATTATTTGTGGTATGAATACTTAGCATAATATCTATTCTTTTAGTAAATTTTAAATATACAATATGATATTGTTAGCTAGAGGATCTCGACAACATGGAGGGACCTGGAGGGCATTATGCTAAGTGAAATAAGCCTCTGAATCCTGTTTGAGTCACCCCTTCCTTGCACAAAGGCTGAGTTTATAACAATTTACAGATCACCAGTGCTTTCCTTCACACTGGCTCTCATTTGTGGAGCTTGTCTTTGCTATACCTATCTTCATATCCTTACAGTAATATTCTTACATACTTTGATAAACCCAAACTTTGTAAAAGTCACCCCTGTCATACTGAGCAGCTTCTGCTTTAGGAGCATGATTCAGCCCGCAGGAAATCCAAAGCCATTCAGCACTGTACTGGGTTAAAGAGAAAATGCTGGTACTCTACTCCAGGATGACGTATTTGGAAGGATGATTACTTAGTCAGGGTTTTATAGGAGGATTATCAATGAATCAGTATGATCCTGGAAGAGCATATTGACAAAAACTTTCCCAGAAAGGGAGTATAGATTTAGTGCAACAGTCCTTGAGAGAGGCCTTATTATTCCCTTACAAGAAAGTAGGATTTAAGGATCTGTATGAATTCTCAAGGCAGCACAGAAAGTAGTGAAGCCAGAAAACAAGTTGTAGGTTTTCTGACTTTAAGTGGGTGCTCTTTCCACAATACCATACATGGTGAATTTTCATCCTTTGCATGCTCACCCCTCTTCCTATCTAGAACTCTTACCTCTTAATTCCTTCCTTCAAACTTTTGTGCCCAGAATCCTTATCGGGCTGTGACAGGCAGTCTTGGGCAGACAGCCCACTGGGTACCCTGTGATGAATAGTACAGTTTCCATTCTCACAAATAGGCCATGTTATGTACCAAAACCCTATTCCCTTTAGCAGGAGGAAGCTGTTAATTACAGTTGCTCTTGGGCTCTGTGTTCCAAAAAGACCTGGTGCATGGCTTTGTGTCTGGCCCAGCCCAGCAGAGAAAGGCTAAATTGTGTTTGAAAACCTTACAAGGGGAAATTTAATTGAGGCATAAAATGTCTGCCTTTGGTCTTTCCAGGACCTGTGGTTCTCTCATTACCTGCATCCTGTTTCTGATGACACACATTGGAATAAAGCCTGCAGCGAGACCTGTGCCAAAGGCACCAAGCAGGATGTTATAGCTGCCACCCTCCCCTTCTTTTCACCAGGATGGAACACTCTGGCTGTGTATATTTATCAGTGGGATACATTTGAAGTGCCCTCAAACCTGATGTCTGCATTCATTTCCCTGTCTTATAAAACAAGTCTGTGTCCCCAGCTTTCAAATACCTCTGTGAGATATTTTACTCTTCTCTTCTAAAACTGTACACACTGCCCCAACATGCACATCCAGTACAATTCTCTCCTACCTATTCCAGATTCTGGCCTCAACTGCATGAATCACTGATTTAACAGCTGGATTTCAGGGTTTTGCAATATGTCACCTTCACTCATTCACTCATTCATTCACTTACTTTGCCCTTCACGCATTTACCTATGCATTTCTTAAATCATTCACTCATTGATTTGTCCCATTTTAATCTTCAGTTGATTAGACCAAGGAGATTAGAATTACTGTGGAAATATAAGGATAGAGAGGGCTGAAACAGTGGTCTTCATGCAAAACCCTGAGAAGCGTTCACCCAGAGGTTGTGTGAAGGTCCAAGGTAGTATAATGTCCAAGTTAGCTTAGTGCAGCACAATGAAATTAGGCTTGGAAGTGAAAGAGAGAGCTCAGCATTGTTACTTAGCAGTATATGACTTTGGGCAATATATATGACTGCTGTGAGCCTTGCTGTTTTCATTTATAAGAGGGAAGTCCTAATGTCTTATCTTGCAGAATAATCTTGGGAAAGGGGGTAATATGTGTAAGTACTTAGCATGGGGCCTGGTACACCATTGCTGAGGTTGGCATTATCATTATTACGACTGCTATAGCTGTTCATTCATGAAGGAAAAGGTTGTTGGGGACCCAGATGGTTAGAAGATGAGGTCCTGCATCCTCTGGGGAATCATGGATACTCTAATGCTCTTATGAGAGAAAACTTGGAAAACGGGCTTTCCTTGAGGAAGCCTTCAGTGGGAGATCAAATTGCTGGTGCTTTCAATTTGTCCTTCACAAGCCCCTGTAGGAAAGCTAGAAGCTCATGTCTACAGGACAGTGGGGGTGATTTCTGGAAAGTGAGAAAAACAGGTGAGAAACATGATGGCAGCAGCACATGGCCAGGTCAGCAGTGTCTCACTTCCTGCCCTCCATCATGAGATGCAGTCCCTATTTAAACAGTTTTATTCATTGATCATTCACTCATCTGTTTACATCATATTTATGTTTGACCTTCTAATCTCTGGACAAGCTACTGGGGGGCCCACACAGGTTTACCCTAAGTTATCCCCTTTCTGCCACTGTATTTCGTAGATAGTTTTAAATATCATTATTGTATCAGTCCGTTTTCAAGCAGCTGACAAAGACACGCCTAAGACAGGGTAATTTACCAAAAGAAGAGGTTTAACTGGATATACAGTTCCATGTGGCTGGGAAAGCATCACAATCATGGCAGAAGGCAAAGAGGAGCAAGTCACATCTTACATGGATATCAGCAGGCAAAGAGAGAGCTTGTGCAGGAAAACTCCCCCTTATAATAACCATCAGATCTCGGGAGACTTACTTACTATCATGAAAACAGCTTGGGAAAGACCTGCCCCCATGATGCAATTACTTCCCACCAGGTCTCTCTCATGACTTCTGGGAATTATGGGAGCAACAATTCAAGATGAGATTTGGGTGGGGACACAGACAAATCTTATCAATGATGATGATGATGGTTTTTTAGACAGAATCTCATTGTCACTCAAGCTGGAGGGCAGTGGTGCAGTTTTAGCTCACTACAAGCTCTGCCTTCCAGGCTCGAGTAATCTTCCAACCACAGCCTCCCAAGTAGCTACAACCACAGATGCATGCCACCACAACCAGTTATTTGTTTATTATTATTATTTTTTTTGGTAGAGATAAGGTTTCACCATTATGCCCAGGCTGGTCTTGAACTCTTTAAGTCAAAAGTCCACCTGCCTCAGCCTCCCAAAGTACTGGGATTACAGGCATGAGCCACTGTGTCCCGCCTAAAGTTTTATTATCTCCACCACCCAAAGCAGCTCTCCTCTATTCAGGTATATGATTCTAGGAAATCTAATATGTAAAATAGATAAGGGGTTTGCTTTAGTTGAAGTGAAAGATGAACTCATGAAGCCTGGCTACTCAGGCTCCTCTAGTTCTGCCCCCCTGCCCTATGCAGCATTACAGGGATTCCTTATAACTCCCTTTAGTACAGAAATTAAATAATCGAAGACATCACAATGCTGTTGACAATGCACAAGGCAACTCTGTTTCATCAGAAGGCTGAAATATCAACTGTTTGCACCAACGTGTTCAACAGCAAGGGTTCATAAATTTATACCTTACACAAAAGAATCAATTTTGTGGAAAAAGCATGGGGTGTGGGATATGGGATCCAGGAGGCATAAGGAAAGCATGAGGAAGTATGCTGTCACGCCTCTTTTCTCATTGAACTGTCAGATAATCCTGTGATTTTAGGAAAGTGTCATCACTACTATCACTGTTCTCATTTTTTGGATTAGGAAACTGCAGCTCAGAGAAGTTACCCAGCTGAGAGGTGACCAGGCTGAAATTTGCATACTGGTCTTTGAACTCCTTCTCCCATAAGCACTGCAGGGCTTCCCACACCTCCCTGCTCTCCTCCATTAATGTTGTATCAACGATCTTTCCTCTCCAAGCATGGGAGGAGGCATGACCCTAAGAATGTACTCCCTGCCCATCAAAATGGCCACTTCCTCTTCCCTTCCTGCTCATTATCCCCTTATCTTCATCTGTGACTGACAGATTAGTTAGTGTGTGTTTCAGGAAGATAAATGTTTCTCAGATCTGACAGAGCTGCCTCATCTTGGGAGGAAAGCTTCCAATGTCCTGCCTAGATCTAATCAGACAGGAAGATCCAAAGGGTATGACCTTCCTCTTCCCTCAGCCTTCAAGGGTTGAGGCTACAAAAAGCAGAGCCAAATGTGGCTGAAGAGGGAGCTTCCAGAACCAGGGCCAAACACCTCCTTAGCCAACTGCAATTTGGAGTCAAGCAAGCTGGGATTTATTATCTGAGACTGCTTTCTTTATCTTTCCCTTATAACCCTCCTCTCAAGTAAAAGAATCTGTGCAGAAAGAGAGTCAGTTTACTGGCAGTCAGGGAGAAGATCAGCTAACCCATCTGATGAGTATTAACTTACACTGTGCCATAGGGAACTTCCTATTTAGGTTTGGAAGTGCATGAAAATCCCCAAAGACGAGAAACCACAGATGATGGCATCTCTCCTTGTTATTTGAGCTGTACTTTGCAGTTAAAAACAAAAAAGCTTTATTACACATCATCTTATTTGATTCTCACAATAATTGTCTCAGGCAATACCGAGATTTTCAGTTCCATTTTACAGAGGGAGAAACTGAGGCTCATAGTGGTAATATGACTTGCCTCAAATCACATAACCATAAAGTAACAAAACCAAAATTTAAATCCAGCTCTTCTGACTCAGTTGTAGGAATATCACTAGACTCATCAGCGGTCAATTTTAGGAGCGTGATCATCTCTGTAGTCTTGAGACTTATATTTCCTAAGGATGGAGTTTTGAGGTTAAGTTTCTTGTAGGTTTCTTTAGTGAAAATTTAATAGAATATGACATGTAGCATTTTTGAAGGAATTGAAGGTTCTTTGTTTTTGTTTGGCAAATTAACCATCTCACCTCCAACATGTTGTCTCAGTTTGCCATAGGCAACAGAAAATAGCACATGCATTTTGGAAAATATCATGGTCACATTTATACAGAGTAAAATTTTAAACTTTGAGGAAAACTGAAGTTAGTCAAACTTTCTGGGGAATTAGTTTCTCATAATACAATCGCCTGTAAGTGAAATGGAATTCAATACACTGGTGGGTGGGTTGAGGCAGCAAAGAGGTACATGAGAAGAAGAAAGAGTTTACTCTAGTGAGGAATGATGTCACCAAGCTTAATTGCCATTTTCCTCACCATATTTTAGAAGAGCCCTCTGTGAGTGCTGCTCGAGTGCTATAGAACCCCCAGCTCCTCTCCTGCCCATTCTCAAGTATATGTATCAGCACCAGGTTAGTCTCAAAGTGTGGCTCTGGACACGTCATTAACAGCCCTGCATGTCCATTCTCTATGGCTACCATTGCTGCTGGATAAAGTTAAAGCATCTTAGCCAAGTATTTAAGGAACTTAAGATCTTGGCCCTAATTAACCTTTCCAACTTTATCTCCTAGAACTGCCATTCTTCACGCAAAGC
>PVKP010034313.1:0-24332 GCA_004027715.1 Plecturocebus donacophilus
GCCTCCATCCCCCTGTCACCTATATCTGGCATTTCTCCCCATGTTATCCCTCCCCAACCTCCCTACCCCCTGCTGCCCCTCCCCTAGTCTCCCCCAACAGACCCCAGTGTGTGATGCTCCCCTCCATGTCCATGTGTTCTCATTGTTCAACACCCACCTATGAGTGAGAACATGCGGTGTTTGATTTTGTGTTCTTGTGTCAGTTTGCTGAGAATGATGGTTTCTAGGTTCATCCATGTCCCTACAAATGATACGAACTCATCATTTTCTATGGCTGCATAGTATTCTCTGGTGTATATATGCCACATTTTCCTTGTCCAATCTATCATCGATGGGCATTTGGGTTGGTTCCAGGTCTTTGCTATTGTAAACAGTGCTATTGTAAACAGTATTTGCTATTGTAAAACGTGCATGTGTCTTCATGTCAGAACGATTTATGCTCTTAAGGGGAAAGTTCTGTGAGCATCTGAGTTACTGGTTCCAGATCTCTCTCACGCCAGTCCCATTTAAGCCCTCCTTGTGTTTTCCTTCTATGAACCAAATTTCTCTCTTTTTAAAACTTAAGGAAGTTCCTCTTACTTAGAATTCAAAACAGTTCTGAATGAATCAATGGAAAAAAAATAATCCAGGGATATTCTGACAAAAATTTAGGGGGGAAGCTGAATTGGAAGGAGCAGAGAATAATTTTACTTTTGAAATGATGATTTTTTAGTTAGTTGCAGGGCACAAATGTGAAAACATTCAATAAGACAAATTTGGAATTTATTCTCATCAAATGCAATTATGATACCTAACACATATGATCTTGTTCTGCATTCCTAACACTATTCTTTACTCTTTACCTGCATCAACTCATGCATTCCTCTCAATATCCACTTTTCAGTCAAGAAACCGGAGATACAGAGAGTTGTTTTAACTTTGCAAGGTGAACCAATCAATAAATTTTGGAGCCCAGATAGTCTGACTTCAGAGATCATCTTGAATTAAGTGGAAGAAATATTGATATGTAACCCTTTACATGTTAAAATGTGTGTGTGTGTGTGTGTGTGTGTGTGTGTGTGTGTGTGTGTACTCACTGGAGTGAGTGTCTGAGTACATACTGGTAAAAGATTCACAATCTTATTTAAAATTGATGCTTGTAGGAAGCACAACCTTTCCATTTCTGAACAATTATACAGGGGATCCAGATATGTGCAATGCATTTTGATAACTGAATGACTGTTATCTTTAACAACAATCATCAGGGAGGACCCTCAATGTCAATAGATAGGAAATACTGTTAAATGGACTCTTTCCTTGATTTTCTGTAATTTTCCATCTTGTTTACTTGCTGTTTCTTTGTTCTTCACCTGCATTAAAACAAAACCTGTAGCTATTTTTGCATTTGCATAAATTAACACATCCTGGATTTCTGCCTGAACAGATTCTGCAACATATCATCCCTGTGGCGTATCACCTGTCTACTTGCTACATGATGTAAAATGGGACATCTTCAGTTGCCTCAGAATTGGTGGCTATACTACCTGCTTGAACAAAGTGATACTAAGCACTTTGCATTCTAAAGAGAGCTGCTAACAATTAGGGTTAGACATGTTGCTCAGGTTGGAGACTGGACCTGCTCTCCCTTTAGCTCCTTCCAAGACCATAGAAGGACATAGACTGGAGGAGAGAGAAAGAGAATGTCCTGCTTAGACGGCAGTGAGGGAGGAGAGAAATGTGATTAACCTTATCCCATTCCTAACCAAGCCACACAGGTTGGGGTATTCCAAGAGCATCTTAGTGATTCTGGTTGGCACCTCAGTCCCTAGTTGGTTTCTAGCAATCTGCATGCCTAATCTTGTGCTACCACTGGAGAAGCTGATTACTGCAAGAAAAACTTTCATTCAGAGTCCCACATCAGTAGATGCCACCAGCAGCCACCAAACTAAGCCAGAATAGGACCTGAGATGTCTGCCCAACTCAGACAGCCGGTCAGTTCTCTAGGAACAGCTCTACATACGCCGACTGTCATCGCTATTTCTCCTTCCAATTATATTCCTAAAATTAATGGATTGTCAGATTTAATAAACACTTGAAGAAGTGCTTCCTATATGTTATGAACTGTTTTACATGATTTACTAATATTAACTCACTTAATCTACATACTAACCCTCATGAGGTAGGTACTCCATATCCTTGCTTTACAGATGGGGAAGCTAAGTCACCAGGAGGTTAAATAATGTGCTTCAAAAATCACAGAACGAGGAAGTGGTCAAATCGAATGGAAACAGGCCATCTGTCTCCAGAGTTGCTGCCCTTAACCTGTAAGCTCCCTCCTTGCTCCCAGGCCTCACACTGACACACCTGCCAAAGGCCAGGGTGAGAAGAGAACAAGAGCTTTCCCTACTCAAACTTCTTCAAGACACAAGCCTGGCTGGAAGTGGAGGAAAGGAAAGCAATGGTATTTAAAACAGGTACAAGAGGGTAGAAGTTTTAAACTGACTTAACCTGATTTTTTAGTAACCACCACCACCACCACCAACAATAATAATAATAATAATAACCACAAGAATTTCCCAAGATGTAGCTAAGGAATAGGAATTTGACAAAGCCCAGTCAAAACTAAAGAACATGGGCAACAATAAAACCATTTCACATTGGTACATTTGGAGTTTAGAGTCCCATATTAAACTAGCCATTGCCCCGATGACTTATCCCAGCTGTTGGTCATACCTTGCTGAAGTACAGAGATGATCCAGAAGAGATGACACCACACCCTTGTTCTGGTTTTACAATTTCTCCCCCAATAACTTCTTGCCAGTCAGACTCCCAACCATTCTGGTTCTCAAAATCTGACATAATTGTGGAAGGAAGGGCAGCTTCCGGGTGGCATTCAGTGCCTTGGTATCCCTGGTCACACCTATGAGAGAGCAGGGCTTAGACAAGTTGCAGGCCCACCTGACAATGCAGTGGCCCCCTGACCTCAACTACTTCCCATGTCTTACTTTTGCTCAGGTCTTACCATTCGCACTAGATTTTTCCCTACAGTGTTAACCTGGGTATGTGGTAGGAACAATCTTCAGTTTTTCATATTCCCCTTAAAAGTGACAGAATCTTTTCTTAAAAGAAATAATGCTATAAGGTAGAACTTGGGCATCAAGTATTTACGAAGAAGGACATTGGTGTGTGTGCTTATGTGTGTGTGTGTGTGTGTGTGCGGGGGGGTGATAGTGAGGGATAGTGGGATTTCCCTACAGCCTTAAAAAGTCACATATAAATGTCTGTCTGCTCAACCAACATGTAACGCAGGGCACATTTTATAGTTCCTTTTTCTGATTAAACTATGCCTCTTTCAGAGTCTTCAGGATTCAAGTGTGTTGCTCTGTCCTCATCAGCAACAATCACCATCTCCTCAGGTATGGACCCTTGAACTTATGGTGAAGAGATGTAAGAGAGCGTGCAGCAGGGTTTGACTAGTGCTCTTAGACTCTCAGGGCATGGAAAGGGAAACAACAGCAAGCCTCTTTTAATAAACTCTGAAGTTGAAGTCCAGGAAGCTTTCTCTTGAGGTTAGAGTTTGAGGTTTAGAATATATGGTTTTATAGTTATTTTAATGTAACAATATTTTTTATATCTAAAATAATAACAGAAAAGATGACTTATTTCTTTTGGCTATTTCATTATTTATCAGTCTATCCATATCATTCTGATGGCAATTGCTGCAGTATCCTCCAGCCACAAATCTTGAGAAACATGGATGCCATTGTGCTCTCCGGTGCACATACCTGCACATGCCATGATCACATGAGCCATGCCCACTGCACATGTTGGGGCACTGCTGCCCAATGTAAATACTGTCCAAAGCCCACTCGTCTTGAACTGTGTAATAGCTCTGGCTCCAACGGAAGCGGGTGGCACTGGACCTAGAAACAAGGTATGGTAACAAAAACAGCGTTTGAACTGAAAGGCAGTGACACTGGCAAAGAATGTCAGAATCCAAAATCTTTCAGCTCACTAACTTTCTGGAACTTGAGTTTAGCTGGCATCATTTTTCTTTAATTTTCACTTAATTATTATGGAATGCAACAATTCTATCATAAAAGAAAGTTAAAGAGAAATCTGTCTATTGGATGCAGTTTGATCTTAATTTGAGATGTTTTAGAGAAAAACGCATTATCAGATTTTGTTGGTTGCACAGATCTGTTGTTAGAAAAAGAAAAGTACTAAGAAAGAATCTTAAAAAATAAAGACATCTACTTATCTACTAAACTGAACCTATCTTTTTTTTTTTTTTTTTTGGAGATGGAATCTCACTCTGTTTCCCAGGCTGGACTGCAGTGGTGCAACGTCAGCTCATTACAACTTCCACCTCCCGGGTTCAAGTGATTGTCCTGCCTCAGACTCCCAAGTAGTTGGGATTACAGGCACATGCCACCATACCTATCCAATTTTTGTATTTTCAGTAGAGACGGGGTTTTACCATGGTAGCCAAGCTGGTTTTGAACTCCTGACCTCAGATAATCCACCTGCCTCAGCCTCCCAAAGTGCTGGAATTACAGGTGTGAGCCATCACGCCTGGTCTGTAAATGCCTATCTTTTACAGACAAAAATGTAAGATGTTTAACCTTAGAGTTATAGAATTTCTTATAATAGAGTAAGAGTAATGGAATTTCTTACACTAAATACAGTAGTTATTAGAAGACTTTCAGCTAGTTAGTAATAGAAAACAGAAGTTTTTTCTGGGGGTATTGTTTTGGGGTTGAGAGGACATACCACAATGTACTATATTACAAAGAAGAATATCTGGATGCTAAATTATATTTATTTCTGAAACATTAACTTGCCTGAGTTTCATGGATAAGCTGATCTTAAGTGAGAATGAAAATTTAACAGTTCATTACACAGACAGAAACACTTGGGACCTTAATTCACTGAAACTAGTTATAAAGTCCAGAGAAGTAAACATTTTGAGAGTAATGTCAAGAAGATGTCAATCAGTGACTGCTATAAAACATTTTTTAAAAATTATAGCACATTTTTCACCTGTAGGAATTTTCAGGGACCTGAGGTTAATTCTTTTGGTCAAAGGGCTAAATGAAACAAACAAACAAAACATGATTTGCAAAATTATTGTATATGCTCAATTCCACTGAAGGAACCATTCCCAAGCACACTATATACAGATATCCTTGATCTTTATGATCCATTAAAGTCTATTGTGTCAATTATCCACATATTAAGTACTCCCTAAGTACTTAACAGACTGTTAAAATTCAGACTAAGCCTTTATTGTTTATTTTATCAATGATCCATGATTAATAGGTTGTATTTTCATTCCTAGTAGGATAATTCCAGGATTCACTGAGGTGCATCCATTTTGCTGCATATCAGTGCTCATCACGAAATGTACAATAGGACAGATGCACCACTTCCTCTATGGTAATCAGTTTATATTTGTAATCAAACAGCCATCATGATTTTCATGGTCCCACTAAGAAATGGTTTTTAGAAAAGCCTCTTATAAAAGTAGATTCATTATCTTAGAGCAGAGAGTGCCACAGAATAGAAGTAAGTAAGACATATGTAACATGTCATCCTAAAAAGGAAAGCTGACTTTACTCTTTTAAGATAGATTTAATCTGAGTCAAGTCCTCGGTCACGGGTGATTAGACTGTGAGCTCTTTGGGGTTAGGGATATCTTTAGTTTCCACAGTTTGCATAGGAACAGAATAAAGTAGTGGCTCAAAAAACGTGTGCTAAAAGAGTAAGTCAATGAGTGCATGAACAGGTCAGTAAAGGGCAGCCTGTTTATGACTTTTGTAAGTAATGGAATGAAGAATGTACTAGTAGGTGGGGGACAAAGCCCCCAGGACCCTGGTTCTGCAACTTAGAACACAACAAGCTGTGTGACCTTTAGTGAGAAATTTAAGCCTTCAGGGGTTTATAGTTCCTCACTTCTCAAATAAAAGGTTTGGGCAAACTAATTTCTAAGATCCCTTCCAGCTCTCAAATGTAACAATTCCTCTGGTAGTATGTTGACCAAGTGACAATTTATTTTCTTCACAGTTACATGCCTATAAAGAACCCACAGCATCAATTAATTTGAGATTTTATTACTTCCAAATGCAAAAATGGGCGTGGGGAATGGTTTCAGAAACTTGTCTTAGGTTACATAGCTTATGTTTCTGAACAGTCAGTCACATGCAGACACATTCTAAATTGTTTTCCAAAGTAAATTAATCCTTACATGCATCTTATGAACTTTAAAAAAACATATTTCCTTAGGACACAGAGCTTCAAGTGGACTATTCCATTTCAAATCACAATCCGCAGTTTAACGCGCAGATGTTAATTAAGAGAAAAGGCAGGAAAAAGAGATTGAACATTGGCTTCGGTTTTATTGAGAAAAAAAAATTAGTTTTGTGAGCGATCTCCAGCTGTCACACGTGAGATCAGGTGCAAAGCTGCTTATCTGCCGCAGTATCACTGCTATTGAGAGATTGTACTTCTCGATACAAACATTCAAATCGCTAATTTTTCTTTCTCTCCCTCTCAAAACTAAGTAATCTTAGGAAGAAAATCTTGTCTACTTTGGATTGAGTCTGAAAGCAGAAATACTGTTGTGTGGGTCATGAAATGAACCTGACTTGCATTTAAAATTCAAACTCTCGGGATTCCCCCAAAACAACAAAACTTGAGTCTTTTATTTGATTTTTCCTTCCCAAATAACTTGAAGACTGAAATAAAACAGTATTGAATCGTCTGTTTATAGTTAGGTTACCTGAGGAATCAAGGTAAATGAAGGCTGACTAAATTGTATTTTCCACCTTCAGCCTTCCTGTAATTACATTTACTCAATTATTCTGAAACTCATTCACTCATTAGGTGTTGATTTGTTTATGAAGTCAGTGACTGACAGCTGTTTGGGTCTCATTAGGCCCTGTGCTTATGTAAATATCTGTCATAAAAACAAAATCAATTTTCATTAGGTAATCATTGTTCATACACAATATCATTTCTCTAAGCAGGTGTACACATTCAGCATTTCCACTCTAAGTTGCCCTATCTAGCACATTTTCCAAAGTTATCAAATCTTTGATAATGCAGGGACCACATTTGCTTTTAAGTATTCAATTTATAACTGCATATGTTTCAATCAAAATGGCAAAATGAAGATTTGGCCAAAAAAAGATTACTGCTACAAACTGCATTCCTTTTCCCCAATGCTTAGAAAAACCTGCTATTTGCAAAAGTTTAAAATTAACAAAATAAATAAAGTTATCAAGAATTCCAAGAAGAGTAAATATACTTTATTTTTATGGCAGAGTTTTTAAGTATTATAGATCCAAAAACAATGACAATAACTAGTAGAATAGGAATTTTTTTGAAATGTAGTAATAACGTTAAGTTTAAATATTAGTAAGAATGTTAAGATAAATATCTTGCTGGGTTATTTGTTTTTTTAAAGAAGTATTTTCACTTTTTTTTTCCCTCATTGCTTTGAAGGAAATTTGGAAAAGCAGAATTAAATTACTTTTTACATATACTTAAAGGTATATGGTAAGGGGAATAACTTAATATTAAACTTTAGTGAAACCTAACTATTTATTAAAAGAGATACTTTGTAATAAAATATCTCTTTAGCACACGAGGCACATTAAGTTAAAATTCTATTTAATTCCCCAATATCCAATAAGCACAACTACTATGTGCCAGGTACTCCATGGAACTTAAAAGCTTATGGATCAATAGGTTTCTTTTCATCATATACTTAACACTGATGATAATTAACCTTTTCTGAGTATACTAAAACTTCCAACTCAGTGATGCTATCTTTTGATCTAGAAAATAACAATGCAGCATACAACTTGAGGGTCAAATAACCTGCAATGGCTTTTCTGATAAGGACAACACTTTCTGAATTTGCCTAAGCTACATTAAATAAGAATAATGGTTCATAATGTTTCTAGGGATGAAAAGACATCTCTAAAATATACTATTAGGCTAGGCATGGTAGCTCACACCTGTAATTTCAGCATTTTGGAAGGCCAAGGTGGGTGGATCACCTGAGGTCAGGAGTTTAAGACCAGCCTGGCCAATATGATGAAACCCCATCTCTACTAAAAATACAAAAATTAGCTGGGTGTGTTGGTGCACACTTGCAGTTTCAGCTACTTTGGAGGCTGAGGCAGGAAACTCACTTGAACCCATGAAGTAAAGGTTGGAATGAGCCAAGGTCATGCCACTGCATTCCAGCCTGGGTGACAGAGCAAGTCTCTACCTCAAAAAAAAAAAAATATATATATATATATATATATATATATATATGTATATATATACACACTATCAATATTATCCTAATTTTGATAGGATAATACTTTTAAGTGTGCTTTATATGTCAATGAGTAAAACACATTTTTTTTTTGACAAAGTCTTGCTTTGCTGCCAAGCTGGAGTGCAGTGGTGCAATCTCAGCTCACTGCAACCTCCACCGCCCAGGTTCAAGCAATTCCCCTGCCTCAGCCTCCCAAGTAGCTAGGACTACAGGTGCACAGGACCACACCTGGCTAATTTTATTTATTTATTTTTTGTATTTTAGTAGAGACAGGGTTTCACCATGTTGGCCAGGATGGTCTTAAACTCCTGACCTTGTGATCTGCCCATCTCAACCTCCCAAAGTGCTGGGATTACAGGCATGGGCCACCGCACCCGGCCAACAATTTTCAAATGAGGGAAATATATTTAATTCTAAAATAATGAAAAAATAAACCTCATTAGCTCCGCATTGAGTATGATCAGTATTTCAATTGTTTGAAGTGTTGTTTTGCATAAATTTGACATATATGCTTGGAATACCATTGAAATTAAATAAAAGTCTTGATTATATTCCCAGCAGTAGACATAAAAAAGTAGAATGCTAGAGAAAGTAGCAACTTGTTATACAAAGCATTAGTAGAGTATTCAGGAAATGGCTCACAGTTGGAAACAGAAAAATCTGTGGAAATCAAATTTCAAGCATCTTATTCAAACTGACATAATAATACATCCTTCAAAATAATCAAAAAGGCATTTTTACATAATGCAGGAATTCAATCTTCTACTAAAGGAATAAAAATAACTCTAGGTTGGTATCTAACCAATTTGTTTTTGTGTAAGGTCTAACTTTATATAAAATAATCTGAAAGGGTTTATTCAGTAATTTTCTTTTTACAAACAAACTATTGGAAGGCAGATACTACAGAAAAATATAATACTTGTCTCTCTTATGCTTTTTCTTCTGCACAAATTACAGAATCTTAGAACTGCAGGACTGGAGGGACCGTTAAGATCATCTAATTAAACATTATCATTATACTTATAGGGATGTGGCCTTGAAGAGGTTATGAATGGTTAAGATCATGTGATTAATTAACCACTGGTAGAACTATACTGAGAATTCAGTCCTTCTAATTTCTAGTCTAAGGCTTTTTGTTTGGGTGAATTCATCCTGACCCAGGAATTATTTAATTTTTCCAACAAATATTACATTGTTTTGAGTGAATAATCTAACATAAAACAATGTAATATTTGGGAAAAAAACTAATGTGCTTTTTTCTTTCACACTATCAAATGTTTAACCTTCTTCCTAGATTACTGAGGCCTCCGTTTCCCGGGGGATAAGTTTTAGTGCTACTGAAAGAACATGAATAGGGAAAGAGTGTATATTCCTTCCCAAGACTGAACCAGGAAGAAGTCGAATCCCTGAATAGACCAGTAACAAGTTATAAAATTGAGGCAATATTTAATAGCCTACCAACCAAAAATAGCCCAGGACCAGAGGGATTCACAGCCAAATTCTACCAGAGGTACAAAGAGGAGCTGGTGCCATTCCTCCTGAAACAATTCCAAGCAATACAAAAAAAGGGAATCCTCCCTAACTCATTTTATGAAGCCAGCATCATCCTGATACCAAAAGCTCGCAGAGATACGACAAAAAAAGAAAATTTCAGGCCAATATCTCTGATGAACATCAATGTGAAAATCCTTAATAAAAAAATACTGGCAAACCGAATATAACAGCACATCAAAAACTTATCTATCATGATCAAGTAGGCTTCAGTCCTGGGATGCAAGGCTCATTCAACATACGCAATCAATAAACATAATCTATCACATAAACAGAACCAAAGACAAAAACCACATGATTATCTCAATAGATACAGAAAAGGCCTTCGACAAAATTCAACAGCCCTCCATGCTAAAAACTCTCAATAAACTAGATACTAATGGAATGTATCTCAAAATAATAAGAGCTATTTATGACAAACCCACAGCCAATATCATACTGAATGGGCAAAAACTGGAAACCTTCCCTTTGAAAACCAGCACAAGACAAGGATGCCCTCTCACACCACTCCTATTCGACATAGTATTGGAAGTTCTGGCCAGGGCAATCAGGCAAGAGAAAGAAATAAAGGGTATTCAATTATGAAAAGAGGAAGCCAAATTGTCTCTGCAGATGACATGATTATATATTTAGAAAACCCCATTGTCTCAGCCCAAAATCTCCTTAAGCTGATAAGCAACTTCAGCAAAGTCTCAGGATACAAACTAAATGTGCAAAAATCACAAGCATTCCCATATACCAATAACAGACAAACAGAGCAAAATCATGAGTGAAATCCCATTCACAATTGTTACAAAGAGAATAGAATACCTAGGAATACAACTAACAAGGGATGTGAAGGACCTCTTCAAGGAGAACTACAAACCACTGCTCAAGGAAATAAGAGAGGACATAAACAAATGGAAAAACATTACACGCTCATGGACAGGAAGAATCAATATTGTTGAAATGGTCATAGTGCCCAAAGTAATTAATAGATTCAATGCTATCCCCATCAAGCTACCATTGACTTTCTTCACAGAATTAAAAAAGAACTACTTTAAATTTCATATGGAACCAAAAAGAACCCACATAGGCAAGACAATCCTAAGCAAAAAGGACAAAACTGGAGGCATCATGCTACCTGGCTTCAAACTAAACTACAAGGCTACAGTAAGCAAAACAGCATGGTACTGGTACCAAAACAGATATATAGACCAATGGAACAGAACAGAGGCCTCAGAAACACCACATATCTACAACCATCTGATCTTTGACAAACATGACAAAAACAAGCAATGGGGAAAGGATTCCCTACTTAATAAACGGTGTTGGGAAAACTGGCTAGCCATATGCAGAAAGCTGAAACTGAATCCCTTCCTTACACCTTATAGAAAAATTAACTCAAGATGGATTAAAGAGCTAAAGGTAAGACCTAAAACCATAAAAACCCTAGAAGAAAACCTAGGCAATACCATTCAGGACATAGGCATAGGCAAAGACTTCATGACTAAAACACCAAAAGCAATGACAACAAAAGTCAAAATTAACAAACGGGATCTAATTAAACTAAAGAGCTTCTGCACAGCAAAAGAAACTATCATCGAAGTGAACAAGCAACCTACAGAATGGGAGAAAATTTTGCAATCTATCTATCTGACAAAGGGTTGACATCTGGAATCTACAAAGAACTTAAATTTACAAGAAGAAAACAACCCCATCACAAAGTAGGTAAAGGATATGAACAGACAATTCTCAAAAGAAGACATTTATGCAGCCAAAAAACCTATTAAAAAAAGCTCGTCATCACTGGTCATTAGAGAAATGCAAATCGAAACCACATTGAGATACCATCTCACACCAGTTAGAATGGTGATCATTAAAAAGTCAGGAAAAAACATGCTAGAGAGGATGTGGAGAAATGGGAATGGTTTCACACTGTTGGTGGGAGTATAAGTTAGTTCAACCATAGTGGAAGACAGAGTGGCAATTCCTCAAGGATCTAGGACCAGAAATACCATTTGACCCAGCCATCCCATTACTGGGATGCATATGTATGTTTATTGCAGCACTGTTCACAACAGCAAAGACTTGGAACCAACCCAAATGCCCATCAATGATATACTGGATAAAGAAAATGTGGCCCCTATATACCGTGGAATACTATGCAGCCAAAGAAAAGAATGAGTTCATGTCCTTTGCAGGGACATGGATGAAGCTGGAAACCATCATTCTCAGCAAACTAACACAAGAACAGAAAACCAAACATCGTATGTTCTCACTCATAAGTGGGAGTTGAACAATGAGAACACATGGACACAGGAAGGGGAACATCACACACCAGGGCCTGTCTAGGGTGGGGGACTAGGGGAGGGGTAACATTAGGAGAAATACCTAACATAGATGCTGGGGTGATGGGTGCAGCAAGCCACTATGGCATGTGTATACCTATGTAACAAACCTGCACGTTCTGCGCATGTACCCCAGAACTTAAAGTATAATTAAAAAACTGAAAGAGTGTGTATAAGCTTTTGATATAAAAGATATTTAAAAAGTAGGGCTTTGCAGTGAGAAAACAGTTTTGCAATCCAAATTACTTGAATTTCTATATTCCTATTTCCCTTTTTGTATGACAAACTGAAAGTAAACATCTCATGGAGTCCTCCCTAAAAAGACAAATCTGGGGCTAGTAGGAAGGTCAGAGAAAGGTAGGCCAGTTTGGAAAGCGTATTTCATACTTGTCTTTAGCTCTCTTTTTCAAATGTCCTTCATATAAATGAAAAGTTTTGGTCTTTTGATAATGAAATAAAAAAGAACAAACATCTTGCCATTGTGCTTAACTTGCCTTCATATTCAAGTCATACTTGAATCAATAGAGATAGAATTGAATCAAAAGGGATAGTCAAAGTGAAAGTGACAGACATATCTAAAGATGTCATCTCACCAAGTCTTCTGGGGAAGAAGCACTGTGACTCTTCTCCACTGTGTGAACTCACTGGCATGGTAAATACTTGCTGATGTAAATTCCTGACAACTTGGCATACTTGGAAGGCATTCCTAAAATAAAGTTAGGCAAAAATCACACTCAGCGTCTGTCTTCCTCAGGTGAAATATGTTTACTCACCCACTTTCAGTGAAAAAGACCTTAGAGAAATCTAATGTCATAATCTTAACTATTTGTGATATGGAAACAATCCATGATTTTTCTCTCCATGAAGCTAAAACTTCATAGAAAGTCTTAAAATTATTTAAGAAATAATTTCAAATAAGGTGGCATAATGAAATTGAATATTTCCCAATACTTACATGTACATATAGAAATGGATTAGGATTCCATTTTTAGGCATGTTATCATAACATTGGCATTTGGTAAAAATTATTTTATTCACTATAATGTTTATTCATTTATTGTAGTGGCAAATTGCTAAGATATATATGAATTTTATTCCAAGATTTATATATTTCCTCTTTGTTTCTAAAGATAAAAGATACCACATTCTTAATATGGCCTTCCTACAGGTAGAGACCGATGAAGACACCTTATAGGGAAAAAGGGACATATTTATAAAGAAAGAGGGTTAGAGATAATAATATTAAAAACATCATTTGAGGGTAGCCAGTTTTGAAAGTTATTTCCATTTATTTTTTGTTTCCAATTACCCTTTAGTATCTGTCATGAAGAATGTGGCATCCTTATAATCCTTTGTTGACTTTATGTCAATTCTAAGTTACAAATATTAAATAACACTGTTTCTTTTCAACCAAACCTAAACTTCTAGAACTGTAATTTTTTTTTTGTTTTTTGGCTTCCTATGTAAAAGGCAGAAGGTTACCCATCACAAGTTTTAGGGAAACTAGACTTACTTCTTGAACGAGGTGCCAGGTAAGGCCATGGTTAGTTGAGTACTCCAGCTTCACCTGGTTGTCCATGTGTGGAGTGTATTTCTGGCCACATCCCATCACCAAACTGAACTGAATCATATAGGATGCTCCTATCTGCATTGATTGTGTTTCCACATAGCGCATACTTGAGGCAACTTTAGAATCTCCTGTAAAACTGGAAGAGCCAGAGGTGGAAATCAGAAAATTCTAAACACAGTGTGTTAGTGAAAAATTAAACTCTTCACTTTACACTATATGCCAAAATAATTTCATTTTACTTATTTAAACCTTGCCAAGTTCTAGAATGGATGTCAGTCAACCTAATAAATGCAATTTGAAACAGTTTTTCAAAGATGTAACTTTTTTAAAAAAAGGTTAGTATCTGTAGTTGTCAAATGCACCTAAAATTTGGTACCTGATCATATATCGCTCATGAGTATAAATTTGACTTATTAATCTTACTTCTTGAAATCTATCCTAAGAAAATAATTCTAAATTTAGAGACAGTTTTATGAAATATGAAAAGTATTACAGGATTACTTCTAATAGTAATTGGTAACAGTCTCAATGTCAAAATGGAAGGCTTAAGTAAACTGGTATCGCACTTGACAGAACATTCATATTTCAAATATTTATAAAGATAATATAATCACATTAAAATGTATATGATGAAATAAGTCTTAAAAATCCATACAATTATGCGTGAAAGAAATTCACCAGAATGCTTGTGGTAGCTGTGTTTGGTGGTAGGAAATCTGCGATTTACAATTTTCTTTATGTTTTCCTTATTTTTCAAATGGTCTTTAATACTCATGGGTTAAGCACTGAAAATTTCATAATGTAGTTTTAATGGCTGTGTCTCAAATCAGTAAAATTCACGTCTCACTGGGTCCCAATTGAGTACCACGTACTTGTAAACTGTTTGAAGACAGGCAAATTAATCTTTTTCAGAGAAAACTGCTAAGGAATTTGTAATCTATCAGAGAAGATTAAAATATAGACACATTTTATTGTAGTTCCATGGGTCAATATAAATATTCCCAGGGTCAATCACACTAAGGTTTGTCCATTGCAGTGCTTGTTTCTGCTTTTCTGAAGCAGTTTCAGTACCACTATTAGTAAACCTGTTAGTCAGTGGTAAACCTGTTATTCAGAGGGCATAGTTGATGTAGACAAAAAAGCTAAGGCAATTCTCTGTGGAATTGTTGAGATATTTAATAAGTTTTCTTAATTACCTTTTGCTGAATCAGCCAAATAAAGATAACTATTCTGGTTTGCTTCTTGCAGAGATTAAGATGTCATTTAATGATGGAATATTGTAAAGATAGAGGATTACTATGGACTTAAACTCAAGGTTATAAAATATAAGCTTTCCCCAACAATGAATGATTACTGTTTAACAGTTTTAAAACTAAAGTTTTGCAACTGGACAATGAATACAGAAGTAAAATGGAAAAGCCCCAATCTCTGCTTTAGTTGAATGGTCAATAAAAGAAAAAGAAAAGTAATCTTTAATACTGCCCGTCTTGCAAATCCAGTTAAGAGATAGCAAATGCCACAACGTGTTTATCACTACTGTTTAAGATGTCTACCATTTGTGGAATCTAGGCCATGTCCTATGACACAATACCCACATTACTTTCCTTAGTTTCATCTTTCAGTAACTCTGTGTAGTAGGAATAATTATTTCTTTTTAATAGATGAGAAAATGGGACTAGTAAATGGGTGACTCAACAGGAAACCAGCTTTGCCTGACTCTAAAGCTTCTTAACCAATACACTATATCATTGTCGCTATTACTCTAAGATTGGGAGAGAAAAAACACTGCATTTTGGAATAAATTTTGTTTATAGAGAATTTACAAATCACTAACTTTCAGTTATTATGCAACGATACTCTGATGTTAAAAATATAAAATCATGATTGCTGCTATGTGTTTGGATCCATAGGATGCAATCTAGAAAATATCAAGCTGTAGAATGCAATTTTTAGCAATATTGGAAAAATAAAAGAAATCAACACAGAATAAAAATAGTAGTAAGCCACAGAGGCACCCACTTGTCTATATTGCTTCTAGTGTCTTTTAAGTAGGCAAAAGAAATCCCAAATGCTTCTCTCTGTGAGAAATAGGCATTGCTTTTAGCTTCAAGGGTCAAATGTCTTTCTAGTATCCTTTGCAAGAAACATAATTAGAGGCAGCCAACTAGGCTTCAATTAAATTGTTTGCTTTAAAGATACACCAGTCTCCTGGGCATCTGAGGAGAAAACCTAATAGTGCCTGGTAGTACATGAGCTGAAGGGTCTGCAAACGACAGAGCCAACAATGCTTTCTCACTCATGCCATGAACAGTATTTCCCCACCTGACCATTTCTGAAATAACTTAAGATTATTTTTACAATCAGCATCTTGCCTTCACCTAATATCTGCATGATTACAAATCTAACTACAAAATTGGCTGAAGAGAGAAAGTATTCAATGCTGAGGAGAGGTGTGTGCTCTGTGAGCTATTTCAGAATAGCTGATAACAGATTTTAAAGGTGCCAACACACCAAGAAAGAAATGAGATAAAAAATTATGTAAAATAATAGGTTAAATAAGTGAAATGAAGGCAGTTAAACAATGACAACAAAATTTTTGCCTAGCATCTGTATCTAGAAGCAATATAGACAGGTGCTAAGACACAGGTGCTAAGATACAGATGTTCAACTGGTAGAATAGGAGCCTAGAGTTATTTGGTGTTTCCTACTTCCTACTGCAAATACTTTGGTGTGGGCTGATCCAGCTGCCAGTCACAGTCTTTTTCTTTTAGTCACTATCCAGTGATTGGTCTAGGGGTGGCCATGTGCCCAGCAATGGGTTCTCACCAATGAGATATAAGTAAAAGGTGGAAATTGAATTTACGTGTTTGGCTTTCATTATAAGCATTTTAAAAGAGAACCAATGGAACTGGCTGCCACACCCTTTTACCTGTTGCACCTATGGTCATCTTTCCTCTTTAGAGGGCAGCAGCCATCTTGTGACCATAATGGAACAGGCATGCAGATAAAGACCTCTCTGCTGAGACTGTAGGTCAGAAAAGTGAGAGAGAGCCTGGGTCCCCAGTGGCCTTGTTAATGTGCTCACAAGTCCAGGACTGCCTATTCTAGCATTGCTTGTTACAAATGACAGAGAAGCCTCTTTACTTTCACTTGTCATTGTCAGTTTTCCTTGTTGTGTTTGTTGTAATCTAGAGCTGAATGCATTTCTAAGTGATAACACCTGTCATACTTCATGGTACTTTATGATATCTATCCTGATCCCTCAATCTGAAGCAAAATAATACAGAAAAGCACCTTAAACTCCAGACCATTCATAGCATTAGTCCACTTGATTGTTTCTGGTTTCTTCAAGACTGGCAGTGATACTGGGTCTGTGTTTTTTCACAGACTATCAGTTTCACAGACTGTGATCCTTTAACTTACAAAACTGCTCCTCTTTGCTGCTTGTCTAAATCAAGACATATTTATAAAGGCAAACATGAAGCTGACTTCTTTTCTGTTACAATCATAGGAACAGAAAAGAATGGCCCATATCAGCATTTTGGGGACAAATTTTGGAGAGAGAAGGCATTGGGAATCAGGAGTCTTAGCTTTATTTATATTGACTTGAAAGGATGCCTCAAAAATAAAGCTCCTACATCTAATTTCAATGTAATTCACTTAGGACAAGATTACCCTTCTAGCCCTCTTTATTTCCACCTCTAAAGAAGGCTAGTAGGCTACGACACTGGCCAAATGGATAAGAGAGTAGTGGAATTTGAGTCTCTACAGTTTTCTGCTTAGTCCATACTACAGCTTCTTTGCCTCAGCCTCCCTAGCTTAATCTCATGTATTGCTGAGGATCTGTTTTTTTGATCAGGTCTGAAGCCTGTCCACAGGGAGGGATCATATCTTATTCATCTCTGCATCCCCTAAAGCACTCAGAACCTTGCTTGCAACTCACAGAAGCATATTGTTTTAGATATCATGATTTTCTAACAGCTGGATTATTTCATTTGACCTTTGAGTCAAGACCCTCTGGGAGACCATCAGGGATCCTTAACATTGTGTTATGGAGAAGGAAAATGGAGAAGCTGAGTTGCTGGCCCCAGGGTCACACAGTTACTAAAAAGCTAGAAACCAGGCCTTCTGGTTTCTCCTTTGAAGTCCTTTCTACTATGTCCTGCCTATCAAAGGCTCTCAAAGAATGTTTGTGAAATAAAATAAACATGTGAGTGAGGTCTCTCAACTGGTGAGTAGGCAAGTTTAACAAAACTATACTTACTTAAATGCTGTAATGAATACCAATAAGGTTTTGAGTTTCTGCATTTTCCCAGAGCCTCTTTCCCATTTCCAGAAAAAAAGCTCTTTTATATGAAAGGCAGACACACATAGCCACAGCAAATGGTAGAATACTTGAGCCACAAAGTTCCTTAAAAGCAAATTCATGTCAAACAGCCAAGCAACCTAGGGAACTGAGCCATTTTTTACAATTGAGCCCATCTCTTTAAGAGCAGTTTAGTATATAAGTCAATATGGATGAAATCTCACTATTCATGTGCCAAAAGAGAAGCTAATACAACCATATTTTCATTTCTTAGAAACTTAAGCAACATTCTATTATTTTCAAGGGTCCCATAGAAAAAAAGCTCTGCAAAGCGAATTTCTAGTAAAACAGAAGAGCCATACTATGTTGTTTTTGTTTTGATGCCGTTGAGAAGTTATATTTATCTGAAGACGATGTGAATGAATCTAACCCTCTCTGATAGCATCTTTTTGTTAGTTATGTTCTTGTAATCACCAAAAAATGTTTACTAGATTTGATGGAAACATTTGTTGATATTGTGGGCTTAAAGGCAGCATTTTAACTCACTTGTTATTTCTACAATATTACATTTCAAAACAGAAATAACCATATTAATTTAATGGATTGTAATAATTGTACACTTATTGGAAAAAACAACCTGATAATATAAAAGCAGCATTGGTTTTTGTTGTTGTTGTTGTTTTGTTTTTTTGTTCTGAGATGGAGTTCTGTCGCCGAGGCTGGAGTGCAGTGGCGTGATCTCAGCTCACTACAACCTCCACCTCCCAGGTTCCAGCAATTCCCCTGCCTTAGTCTCCCAAGTAGCTGGGATTACAGGCACCTGCCACCACACCCAGCTAATTTTTTGTATTTTAGTAGAGACGGGGTTTCACCATGTTGGCCAGGATGGTCTTGATCTCCTGACCTGTGATCCGCCTGCCTCAGACTCCCAAAGTGCTGGGATTAAGGCGTGAGCCACTGCGCCCAGCCAGCAGCATTGTTTTAAGAGGTAAAAATACGCAATTTCACCTTCTAGAGATGACCACAAAATGTAGAGACACGTTTTGGTAAAAATACTTCCAGTTTTTTTCATGTGTACACACTTTTCTTTTTTTAAAAAAATTAAGAAATCATAGTAAATCTGCCTTACTCCTTTTTACAACATTTCATTGCCATCTTTTTCTATTGAAAAAATATGGTGAGAAATTTTCATTTTTAATGAATCAAGCCAATTTTCAACTATAAAAACTTGGGGAGGTTGTTTTCATTTTTTACTATTATGAACAATGCTTCTATTATATACATCCTTGCACATCTTTGTGCATGTGTCCAATTATTTCCTTGGGATAAATCCCTAAAAGCAAATTGCTTCATCAAAGCAAATGCACACTTAAAAAGTTGACACTCAAGCTGCCCTCCAAAAAGACTGTACCAAGTTAAATTTACTAAGAACATTAACAATGACTGAGGTGCCAATTCTTACTACTTGTCAATATTGAACTTTGATGATACTTTTTATTTTGGCCAATTTATGTCTATACTCTCTTAATCTACATTGTTTTGATTACCAAAGAAGTTTAGAAGCTATTCATGTTTACTGGCTATTTATATGTATATATTTGTGTGTGTGTGTGTGAAGCCTTTTCATGGACTTTGCCCATTTTTAAAGTGGGTTTATTTTTACTTACTGATTTGTAAGAGTTCTTTACATATTGAGGATATATAGTCTGTCACATGTGTTGAACATATTCCCTTGTTTCAAATTTGTTTTAATGTTTTGTTTCTTTAGGGAGCTTTTTCCTCCGAAAACACAAGTTTAAAATTTTTAGATAGTGAAATACATGACTGTTATAGCCCCTGATTTTGGTGTCATGTTTTACTGGCATCTTTTGATACTGTTTCTGAGCCTAGTTCATGATCAAATTTTCATAATGTCTATTGGATATCTGAAAAGAATATACATATGTTTGTATGTGTATACATTTTATTGGTAGAGTATAATCTTTATCTATTAAATCTTGCCTGTTAATTACTGCTATAGATTGGATGTTTGTCCCTCCAATTCTCATTTTGAAATTTGTTCCCTAACGCTGAAGATGGAGCCTAATGGGAGATGTTTGGGTCATCGGGGTGGATCTTGCATAAATGGCCTGTTGGTTCTGTCCTTGAGGTAATGAGTGAGTTCTTGCTTTATTAGTTTTTCTGAGAGCTGGTTCTTAGAAACAGCCTGGGACCTCCCTGCCCTCTCTCCTGCTTCCTCTGTGACCATGTCATCTCTGTACCCACTGGTTCCCCTTCTCCTTCTGCCACGTGTGGAAGCAGCCTGAATCCCTCACCAGATGCAAATGTTGGCACTGCACTTCTTGTACAGCCTGCAGAAGTGGGAGCCAAATAAACCTCTTTTCTTTACAAATTACCCAGACTTAGTTTTTTTTTTTTTTTTTTTTTTTTTTTTTTTTTATAGCAACACAAACAAACAAAGACAATTACCTTCTTAATTTGTCTAGGTTCTTATTTTTTGTTTGCTTGATCCATCAAGGACTACAGCAGAAAAATTACAATAAATCTCTAAACTATTGTGGTCAGAATTTTTCCTTTGTAATTTGAACGAGTTTTGCATGACGGTCCCCATTCTATGGTATTCAATGTGTGGAGACACCGACTGATTTTATGTTACTATGGACCTCTCCTTCTTAGAGCACCACCTGTTACTGGTCTCTAGCCTCTGCTTCTGCCTAGAAGAGTTTAGTGAGACCAAGATTATGTGGCCACTAAACTGTTTCTCACACTGCTTTCATCAGCACACTTTCCTCTAACAGTATTCCTTGCAGAAACCCATTCATCTTTCAGGTTCCAAAAATGGTATAGCATTTCCTCTGTGACACTGCTTGGATCATTTCTATGTTAGAGAGACAGTAAGTAAAACATGTGGGCTTAACAAGCGTATTTACATGATAGACATTTATTGCTGCTCCTCTTGGCTTCCTGACTATGTTCTTTCAACCAGCTTACGAATTCTCTAGGTAAAAAATTTCCAGATACTGAATTTATTTTGTAACAGATTTTTACTCACTACACCTCTAAACAAATTTGGAATCTCTCTACCAATGTATTTGGCATGTATTTACTCAATACTTCATTTAAAATGTCTTTATGGATTTCTAGGTGGCTAGACAACTTCTTATTTATCTAGTTAAGATTTTCAGGTTATGTCAGTAATCAAAAACGTTTTGAAATAAATGTGCTTTTCAGCATCTGGTTCAGGCTCTTTTTATACTTTTTGTCCCTAGCACCTGAGTTGTTTTGCTTATCTTTACCTTTCCTAAAGTTCACAGTTTATATTCTTCATCTTTTTCATTCCCATTCCCATGCTCTCAGTTTCGAAATTTATACATAGTTCTTCAGTTCAGTGCTAGAATCTTACTTTAAGCTAGATAAATTCTTCGGCCAATAAAAAGCATAAGTTGAGTTTCCTGACTGCTGTTAATTCAGCATTTACAGAAAGTAGTCTCTCTGTCCAGTGAAACTCAGCATCAAATTGAGTGCTTAGTGGCAGCTTACTCTCAAGGATCAGATAACTTCATGGGAGATAGAATTGGGGGGAATGTGTCCCCCGTGAGATCCAGGCTGTCTGTACATAATGGCCATGATGACTGCAAATGAATGCTGTCCCTTCTTTCTAACCGGGCTATGTACACTCACGGCGGTGCAGCTGTGGGAGGGGAGACTCTTTTAGAAGCCACAGAGAGCAGCTCCTCCACCCCTTCTGTTGAAGTCCAGATTCCATTTTCAGCCCAGCTACTCGCCTGTGTCTCCTGTGGAACTAGGTCAATTTACCCAACATTCCAGATGCCAGCAGCTAATTCCAAAAACTTTTAAAAATATGTAGTTTTAAAGTTTATAGAAATTTGTTGGTGAGATCATGTGTTCAATGTTTTCTGTCAACTTTCTGTTGATGAGTCTTCATTTTGTCCACCTCATGGCACTTTTAGAAAATGTACATAAGCTGGAGCAAACTGTGGCAGAAAAAGCAAACCTCTGCTGGATGTCCGCTGGAGGGGGAGTCAGTGCAAAGCGCAGCATGGGCTGTGGCCCCCAAAGAAGGGAGAGAGGGAGACCAAGGGTCAGAGAGGGGCTGACTGCAGGAGACCATGCACCCAGGGAAGAATCCATCCTCACAGCTCTTATAGTGCCTGCCAGTCTTTTGTCAGGAAACTGTGTGTGTGAGTGTGTGTGTCTGTGTGTACGTGTGTGTAGATGAGATGTCAGGGGTAATACTTCCCTACCACTAATGTGGGGATGAGGGTGATCAGGGGAGCCCTAGCTGTTTCAAGCTCTTTCTACTTCTGTCCACAACTTCTGATGTGGTTTGGCAGTGACCCCACCCAAATCTCATGTTGCATTGTAGCATCCATAATTCCTACATGTTGTGGGAGGGACCTGGTGGGAAATAACTGAATCATCAGGGTGGGTTCCCCCATACTGTTCTCGTGGTAGTGAATAAGTCTCATGAGATCTGATGGTTTTATAAGGGGAAATCCCTTTTGCTTGGCTCTCATTTTCTCTCATCTGCCACCATGTAAGACATGCCTTTTGCCTTCCGCCATGATTGTGAGGCCTCCCTAGCCACATGGAACTGTGAGTTCATTAAACCTCTCTTTCTTTATAAATTTCCCAGTCTCAGGTATGTCTTCATCAGCAGTGTGAGAATGGACTGATACAACTTCAATTCATCCCTGATCTCAGGCTATCCAGAACTCCCTGACTCCTGGTTCTCTTATGTTGCATCCACATTATCTCCAGAGTCAATTTTGGTTGAAAGAAACTCACCTGATCCACATTTATACCACTTATCATTAGGATTTGCCCTTTCAACACATTCCTGTCTCTCTCAGTTCTTTTCTACCTCCTCTATTTCCTTGCACATCACTTCTTTTCAGAACAAAACACACTGGTTGATATAAACAGACCTGATAGCCTTGGCTGAAAATATTTAGCATGGAGAGGAGAGAGAAAATACATAAGGAATCTTTAAAATTATCTTTCTTTCTCCTTCCAACTGTGTGCAACCATGTGCCTTATTTACAGCATACTCAAGAAGGGCCATTTTAAGACTTTTGTAGGACCTCAATACTTTTAATTTTGGAAACTTCATCTCACATCACAGCAAACATATTAAAATGCACCTATGTCCCACATTACATGGAAATATTTTGGGTTGCAAAAAATAGTCAAACAGATTTTGTAACAGATTTTATTTGGCTACTAGTAATGCATTTAATATACTTTTTTGGCTGTGATTTCTCAGCATACTCAGGAATCTTTTAAAATTTTAAAAAATGATTTCCATCTTGAAATTTTATGAATATGAAATTTAGCAATTAATAAAGTTAGCCTAAAGTTGTATTTTGCAGACATTTAATTAAAATGTATTCATTTTATTTTGGTGAGTTTCTTGTCACTTTTTTGAGACAATACACATTTTTGCAGCTCTTGGACTTTTCCCAGTCTCCTGGAAAGCTTGGAGGCTGCAAGCCCTGTACCCAAAAGGAGTAATGGACGGGCTTTCTAGGCAGAGGCACAGCTCATGCAAAGGTACTAGGAGAGGAAGGATCTTGGCTTGTTGGTGTAGAAAGAAGGAAGAGCAATGTGACTGGAGTAGACTGAGTGAAAGGCAGCAAGGCAGGCGAGGAGGCTGCAGAAGCCAACCCACATGGCTCACCCAAGGCCTATCAAGGAGATTTTATGAACCACTGTCCATAGAAAATAACTGTCTCAGACTAGGCTGGGTGTGGTGGCTCATGCCTGTAATTTGAGCACTTTGAGAGGCAGAGGCAGGTGGATCACTTGAGGCCAGGAGTTTGAGACCACCTTGAGCAACATGGCAAAATCCTTTCTCTACTAAAAATACAAAAATTAGCCATATGTGGTGGCAGGTGACTGTAATTCCAGCTACTCAGGTGGCTGAGGCACGAGAATCACTTGAACCTGGGAGGCGGAGGTTGTAGTGAGCTGAGATTGCATCAGTGTACTCCAGCCTGGGCAACACAGTGAGACTCTGTCTCAAAAAAATAAAAATAGAGGGGGAGAGATCCAAGATGGCCGACTAACAACAGCTCAGGAATGTAGCTCCCAGTGAAAGCGCAGAGAACGAGTGGACGCTGCACTTTCCGACGAGTTTTTGTTGCCCACAGACCGGGAGATTCCCGGCGGAGAAGCCACGCGGGTCGCCGGCGCGACTCTTTTGGCCGGCGCGGCTCTTTTGCCAGCACCCGGCGCGGC